>VZSE01005855.1:478821-592219 GCA_013398275.1 Promerops cafer | reverse complement strand
CCCAAACAAACCCTTCTCTCCCACTCTGCTGGAAAGAAGAGATATTTTCTTTACTTTCTGAATGCAGCAAGAGGCCTGAGCAGCAGAACAGAGAGGAGCTGAGCAGTGGGACCCTGAGCAGCTGCTGTTGTTACCGGGCAGTGCGTCTGCGGCACATGTTGGGCTGAGCTCCCATCGCCAGCCTCCCCAATTAACAGTGCCAGCGAGGCTGGGCACAGCTCCCAGGGGCTCTTTAACAGGCTTCTTGGAGAGGGCAGCAACCACACAGCAGGGCTCTGGGAACTCACTAATGTGGGCTAGGAGGAGCCCTCAGCAGCTTTGCTCCTCCTGATGACAGCTCTCTCCACAGTGCGGTGCTTAAAGGATAGGCGAAGTGTCACAATTTAAAAAAAAAATAAAATCAATGCCCTTGTTTGTTTAAGACAAAAAAGCAAAGATTCTGTATATAATGTTTCTCTTTTTAAAATTCAGAATAATCTTGCACTTACTGTTAAAATTTAAAACTCACTTATTTAAAAAATGAGGTATGATTTCAATCCTAAGTCCCTGGAATTTATAAACACAAGCCAATAATCAACTTCTCAAGTAAGTTTGAAACAAACCTCAGTTTCTTTCTTAGAGACACTTTGGCACTTCTCTAAAATACAAATATACTTTTTATTGGCATGATATATAAAGAAGACTACAATGGAAAGGGTTGTATGTCCCAATTACGGACAGGCAATTCCAATGTGTAAGAAGTAGGATCATAGTTTTACATTCACAAATTCTATTTCTTGCATTAAATTTAACTGTCCCTCCTTCTGAAGGCAGATTGCCACCTAATATTTAAAAATAATAAGTAAGGAGATGGAGGTATGTACTGCAAGAGAAACATTCACACACTTTTGACCACAATGGTAAAACTCGAAAATCTACCACCTTTATTTTCAAAAGATTAATTGCACTGGTATCTAAATAAATAACATTTGCAGTATTCAAAGACCTTTAAGAAAATGCAAAACATGAGTCATGTACCTACCTAAACCAGAAAGGATTTAATCTATAGATAAACTCACCTACTATAAAAATATTTTGCATAATATGAGGTTTTATCCAGTACTTTTTTACTACAATCAAATCAAATATCTAAAATTATAGGTTCTCTGTTCATTGCGAATAATAATATTTTTGCTTTTGTAAGTTACAGTACCACTCACAGAACAAAAGACTACCTACATTTTTTTCTTTTGCTAAAAAAGTTTATTTTCAGAAGATATATTTAAGTCTCTGTGTACTATCAGGAACAATGATGTTAATTGCTTCTGATTTTTGGGAAAATGACTGATGCTATAACTGGTTTGCTCCTAGTCCCACTATAAGAGAATATTAGAATTATAGAGCAAATCTGTACCTTTCAATTCCTGGCTTTAAAAACAAGATCAGATATCATCTTAACAAGCATTTAGATAAAGACAGCGGACTGAAAAGCCTTGTACTGATACTCCAAAAAGCATTTTGAAAGCACTGGGTAAGTGCACAGAGATGTTGTAAAAATAATTGAAAAACAGATTACTATAGGTATTTTCTTTGCTTTTCTACAGTTTCTGAAATTTTGACAGTTTTTAAAAAAAGGAATAAGATCCACATTTAGCATAACTGTTCCTAAAATTATTTTATACTTGGGTCTTTGTAGACTTTGCAGCATTAATCTCCCACAAAAGCATAAAGCATAAGATATAGTCATGTTTTAAGTTCATACTTTGAACAAAAACACTTTTAAAAGTATCTAGAACTGCATTTGTTTTCTTACCATAAGCATTAAACTTTTGCTAAGTGATGTGCCAGCAAAAGCAAAGAAGAAATCCAGCAAAAGCAGCATTCCTACCTGGATAAGATGAGCGGGCACTGTGATGATGCAGGCTGACAAAGATTTCCTGAGCAGGCCACGGAGAACATACAGAAATTTTGTCAGGCTATGAGGATCTTCAGGAGGATCACTGCAACAAACATCATCACCCCACAATATGGAACCCAGGCTCTGAATTCCTATCCGCAAAACATTCCTTTGTTTTTTCTGTTGGGGAAAAAAAATGTTGTTTTTTTTTAAACGCTAGGAGGAATAAAATTTCTGGAATGCATATCCATAATAATTGTGTATTTTATGTAATCATAGTAATCTCAGTCGATCTCACAAAAATTGCAAAAGGAATGGGATTTTTTTCACTGCTTAGATATCATGGATAAGCAAGTACAAATGTAATAGACCCATGGAAATACTGAGAACTGCTAATTTGTATTTCTTAACCAGCTAAATATAAGTATATTCTGACATAAAATCCAGTAACACTAGGACCTTTTATGTCCTTTCCCTCCTCCATCACTGTTTTAAACGTCATATAGAAGAGTATTTTCTCCCAGTGCTAAGACAGTCTGCTGGAAGTGCCTGGGAGTAATCAAACACAACTTCTCCCTCTATTTTCACCTTTCCGCTGCGTCACTTTCATAACCTGGCTGTTCTGACTGCTTGCTTCAGTTCCACTTCTTCTGCTCCTTCTGAGTGACCAAGGTCAGTGCCTTAGCTCACCAACACATGGGTCTGTCACTGCCTTAGAAGTCTCCAAGTATCATTTACGTTCCTTTCAACTCCTTCCCGCTAATGAAGGAAGCTGTGGAAACACAGAGTCTGATGGGGACATCAGCAGATTGTCTCTCAAGGACCACACCTTGGCATGAGAGTTTCTGGTCTGCTTTAGAGGCAGTGGCTAAGATAAAGCTCCTTTTCTGAAGGGACAGATTATGAGGTGAAAGTTGTAATTTGCTTATGCAAAGTAAAATGTTATCTCTCATGATGACAACTCTCATTTCTGCTTATTTGATGTGACCTTTCCTGGTAGTCTTTGGAAAGGATTTTAGATATATTTGCTATCAATATCTGAGAGAGAGACAATGAACTCTCTTGTTGAAAGACTTCCTGCACAAGGTGATCAAAGAAACATTTCTGGAGTTCAGGGTTCATACTTCAAGACTAGCTTTCTTTAATTATTCACACACACACACACACACACACACACATATATATATAAATATAAATACTAGTTTTGATAGGTAAAATCTTGCAGGTACTTTTCATTACAGAAAAGTGTTAAACTGTAGATATTAATTTCCCACAGCTTGCTTAAACAGCAACTATCCAGCATAAAACATGGCACAGCTGCTCTGGAAATCCAGAGGAAAGGTGTTGACAAGACAAGAGGCAACTCTTCCAAATGCTTCCTTATCCACATTGGGTAGACAGAACCTGGGTTGTGAGACACAGTTAGCCCCACATGGCTCTGCTTTTATCCACTTGTGTGTGTTACACAGGGAGCTGATCTGCCAATCCACTTCCAGGCTCTGGGGAAGCAATCTAAGTTTCAATACTGGCACATTCTTTAGTCTCAGGCTTTGCAGGCTTTTAGGCTTTAGGTACGAAAAGAGAAATTTTTACAGTACTGTATGAAGATCAGGACAACAGTACAGGATAATACAACACAGTCTGACTTCTCTGTATGGTATCCCCTCAGGATCAGGTGTTCAGTTTTAAAAAGAATAGCAAAAAGAGAAGTTTTAGTCTAATATTCTTTAATTACTTCAGATCAGAGAAGATTCAGGCAATTCTTGATGTGCACTTAAGCAACAGGAAAAAAACCAGGCATTTAAGAACACTGTTTTATCCAGATATCATGGATATTAACCAGGCAGAGAAAGCGTTACAGTGTTTCAAAATTTCAACACAAACATACATAAAACTTACAGAAACTTTTTAAATGAGAAAAATATTTTTTCTTATGATGAACATCCATAAGAACAACATACAGAGGAAAAGACTGTTCTCTTAATGGAGAGAGGATGACAGATGCTTATTTCACAACATCAAATCATAAGAGTAGTAAAAGATAAAGCTATTCAAACATCAGATAATATCAGATGTATTTATTTGGCCAGTAATAGAACTTCTACCAGCATAATTCTGTCAGGCCTACACAGCCCTGACAGTTTATTCCAAAACTGAAATATAAGAAAAGTGTAAGTCTAATATTCTCCCACAACCATCCTGCTGTAAAGAGTAGGATAACATTTTTTAGGTGTACCACTAGATCTTTAATATTTGCATTAGTCTGGAAGTTAGGATTTATTTTCTAATTTTTAAAATTTTTTTTCATGTAATTTTTGTAACAATGTTTGATTTTGCAGCAGAAATTCTGATTATGAAGAATTCAGAAAACCCAGCTCCAAGCCAACAAAAAAAAAATATCCCCCCAACAATTACCCTGAAAGCCTCCAAAGTATGCAAAAGAAATGTTAAGGAAATAGTTGCCTATTAAAGCTGTGATGTCAAACATGAAAACCCCAAAATAGTCTGAAGCAAAGAGGTACTATTCTATGTAACTTAATACCATGCTCAGTTTATAAAGGATTCCCACTTAATGATCAGCAGCAGAGTTACTGGGAGGTTTTAGAAAGGATGTAAACCTGTTGCTTGCATTTGTAGCTTATGGGTAATTCAAACTCTGATTTTCCAAATAGACCTCAGCAGAGACGTTCCAGCCAGTGGGAACAAATAGGTTATTGCTTTGGTCAACTCGACCAAACTTTTCTGTATCCTCATACCTCAGACAGGAATTATTGTCCTAAGGTGCACAAAGCCATGCAGCACAGTAAAAAAAAAAAAATCTACAATGGCCACCTGCAGATGGTTCTACAAAATTAATGTTAACTAACTGTACTATGTCCTAGAGATGCCTGACCATTTTATCAAAAACCTACTAAACCTCTAATGGTGGCTATCACTTGTTTTCCTAATTGTGTCAAACCATCTCTCAGCTGGGGTGAGTCACATTCTGCTCAGCTTTCATCACACCCCACTTCAAACAAAGGAGTAAATCTAAGTATCATTGGCACATTGATGTGAAAGTAGCCAAAAAGTTCTGAAAGTTTTACCAGTCAGGTAGAAGATTATTTGGGGGTGGGGGGCGTACATGTACAAACTTCTCAAAGCTTTTATGATTATATATGGGAACTATGCACAAGTCCAGAAGAATACAGGCCACTCCTTATTCTACAACCTTCACACCTGCCTACTTAAAAAGCACTTCTGAGGGCTCAGTAAATAGAAGAGGACATGAAATAGCAGAGAATTGTTCAGAGATTTGGCAAATAAAAGATCCAAGGTGTGTTCTGAGCCACTGCTACATTCAAGTCTGGACATATTTTTAAGAAATGTGTATTATACAAGGCTTCTAAATGTACAAAACTTGAGTGTACAAAGAAAGATGATGCAAGGGGAAAAGCGGAATATTAAAAGAAAGCAATAGAAACCACTCCAGGAAATCATATGCCTTACCTCCCTCGAAACAGAAAGAACTACATAGTGCTAATGGCTTTCTAGATCAATAAACTGGCCTGAAAAAGGACTTCTCTAACTTTTAAGCTTCACCTTAGAAACTTATATGTATTATTTAGCTAACATATACTGTTACATTAATCTCAGTTAAAGTTCTGGTTTTGTTTTATTGACACTAGTAAGACATTTTGAAATGATGGACAAAGAGCAGAGAAAATAATGATCCATGATGTTTAATTTTTCCCTACTTGCAAGCAAAAAAAACACCCAAATACTGGCTCTGAAAAACCTTCATTTTCTTTTATATATATGTCTGTATAAAAAAAAATAAGCAGTAAGAGGCTGACGTCTTGGGCAGGAGGCTGTTGGCTGGCTGGAGGCTGGCAGGGTGTTTGTGTCACCCAGGGCTCTGAGGCAGGAGGAGCATCAGGAGGGTGACACACATCCCTGTTGCCATGGCTACCGTGGGGCGAGGGGCCTGGCAGGGACCAATGGCCTTCTCCAGAGTGGCACTGCCACCGAAGGGAAGGCAGAGCCCTCCCAGGCGTCTGGGCAGGGACAGCGCTGAGCACAGCCACCGACATTTACACACAAGTGCTCGGTGCAGGTAATGCTTCTAAACCACACTGCAGACAGGAAAACATCCTTTCCAGCATCATCTCCCCTGCAAAAATGATTCCTAAGATATTGGACTGGTACACAGGCTTGTATTTCATCAATTCAGGCTCTCCAGTGTCGATGCTAATTGACTTCTACTGCAGTAACATTTCTATTGTACAACAATAATTACCTTTCAATTAAGCACCAATATATACAATTTATTATATTATTTCCATCAGCTCCAAAGGACTGCCATGTTACTGAATACGACAAAGAATAACTTTCAGGGCACTGCTCAAATTAGAAAAGGTCTTTCAGCATACATTTTGTTACACCTAAAGTGTTTTTGATTACCCACATTATGCTTTATGGAGAGTACAGAGATTTTTAGAAGGCTGATAAGCTGTTTTGATTTGTAAATTGAAATAGCATTCTTATTTCTTTACTTCTCTTTCAATGCTCACCACATAATGATACTACCACTTAATTAATTAGAAAATTCACACCAGTTAAAACAACAATAAAAAAATCTGAAAGTTTAAGGGTAAATGTTTTAACCTCAAGGATCTTAAACAGATTATGCTAAAGCAATAATTTGAAAAACAAATATTGTAGGTGAAAATGTGTTTTACATTATATTTGGCCATCCATTTATTAGCTAATTGCACAGAAAATGCATTTTACTAATGCTGTCTTACATTTCTTTCTCGCATGGTCCTACATATCTGTAACAGGTAAAAAAACCTCAAAAAACCCCTTAAAACGTGAACAACACTATTTATTTCGCTTGTTTGCTTTAGCAATGTTTAAAAACAATTTGTTCCTTAATAATTTGTCCAAGACCTTGTGCCACCTTTGAAAAGCAAGAAAACAGTAGCTACAGGATTAAAGAGGAGTGTGAGGGTCTTCAGTACCTGGGGATCAGAGCCATCAAAGCCTTCCTGGGAAATGATCCTCTGAATGGACTGAAGCAGCCTTGCATAACCACTGTTCATATTCCTGTTGGTAAGAAGAAATATTTTAGTTACACATTTTAATATTCTCCTATATGTCTCTAACAGCTGTATAAAAAAATAAATATGAACAGATGCAGCTTTCCGTGCAAGTGTCACATAGAAAAGAGGTGTCAGAGAAAAAAAATAAACACCAAAATCTTTGAATAAAGTTGACATTATAAGCAGTTGTGATTGCTTCATATTAACTAGTTCAGTGCTCAGACATTTAGTGAAAGCTAAAATCTCTAGGGATTAAGATAACTTAATTATGTCAGGCTCACTTACATCCAGAAGATTAATGATTTAACGTATCAACCTAAAGTTGAAACCATTACAGCCCAGTACTAATCTTCTGTAACTGACAAAGATCTACCCAGTTGTTATTCCAAGTATACCTAATCAGTGCCCTGATGAACAGAGTTGACTTTCTATGAAAATTTTCATACATTTTCACTGCTTTATTTGCATGACAGCAAATTTGTGAGGTAGCATTTATTCTGCGTATTGTTTAGAAAATACAACATTCAGAAAAACAAAAGCAAACTGATGGCTAAAAATGGATTTAAGCAGACTTAAATCAAAATGAAAGTTAAGTTCAGCAAATCATCTTGTCAGACTTAGAAGCTCTTTACTTTCAAAGAGCAATTAAGGTGGTCACTTTTAAAAGAGACTTTGTTTTCTTAAATCCCACGGACCACACTGGGTTGGGTGTCTGGGCCTGATGCAGGTTCCTCACTGCAGCTTAAGCCCTTCTATCTTTTCCTTTTATCCTTCTTCCACATTTTCTTCCAATCTCATAACTACCATCAAGGGTTGAGGATTCAAACCATTTGCTGTACTTCTTGGGAAATACGACAGGTTATTTTGAAAATTTTGCCTCTAAAAATATTCTCGTTTGCTCCATAATTTATGTATGTCTGGTCTGGTAACAGCTCAGGTTGGAAGGCACCTTGAGAGACCACCTCGCCCAAATATTAATGAAACTATTCCCATTACTTTACTAAGAGCCCAGACTGTTATCCAAATGCATTTCACCGATGAATAAATGCAAATAAACTTGCTTTCGTTCCTTGGCAGAGGAGAAAATTCAATTTTTCTGAGAAGCATGTAAGAATTGCAGTGATCTATCTTTTGCACCATTGCTTCAACTCAAAAATCTGTTTCCTTCAAGCAAACAGTATCCACACAACCCCAACCCTCAAATATACTTGAGTTATAAACATCTACAATCAAAAAAGTCATGTGGTCCTAATAAATTTGAGTTTTGAAACAATCAATGTCAAAAAACATTAAAAGATCACCTTTCTCTGATATGAGCACAAAGGAAAGTTTCAAAATTAAACTCTATTTATTTTTGTTTCCGATTTAGTACCCTAGAAGGCTACTGATTAAACTGATGTACTTTAATAATTTAATACTCTTTATGAAATTCAGAGCTGAAAATTAACTGGCAGTAGATAATCCCAACATGATATTTCATGCATAAAGTCTGCCTTGCTATACAGAAAAAGGAGCACTTCAAATGGGGAAGCTGAACTTATGAAGTCCATTACCTTCCCAGTGTTTACTTGCAAAAGGAATGGCTATAAAATGTTCTACCTACACTGTGTGGCAGCTGTCAGTTTACAGGGTGAACTTTAGCCCCCCACAGTAGCCAAAATCCTCTCTCTGTGTCTTTGCATGATCACAACAGATTTTTTTTTTTTTTTTTTTTTGCCAGAGAATATACTGCAATCAAAATATTTGCTGGTTTCTGATTCATTACTAACTTGTTTTTAAAAGTTAGTGGATAAAAGAATAAAATAATCAAAACAGGATTAAAGGGTCCCAAAATTAAAACAAAGAAATAAAATAGATCTTCAATTAATCTACCAGAAAGAGATTTGCAGCAAAGAAAGAATTTTTAAAAACAATGTGTGTAGACTTTTTAAAAATGTCAAAACAGGTGCTCTTCTACCTCTTTCTAAAATACTCATGGTTTCCTTGAATTTGACCCATCTCATGTAAATAAGAACATGAAAAATATTATAGAAACACTATTTATAAAAGCAAGTTGCATTACCCTTCTGGCAATGTTTGTCACAATATTTAAGGAAGGAAATAAGATATTTCTCATTTTCCAATTTCTAGTCTTTTTTTGGTTTTGTTGCTAAACACGATTTGATTTTGATAATGAGTTTAAACAATTCCTTCTTTACTCTTTTTTTGTTTAGCACTTTAGTAATGGATAAAGCAGGAGCTGGCAAGAAGGTATCCTGGTTACAACAAAGGCTCTGACTTCTCTGCTGATAGTTTCCAAGCAGTTAACAAAGGTTATGTTATCAAGGGTATGACAAATAGCCTTGTTATGGAAAAAGAGACTCCATTAGGCAAGACAGTCAAACCTGTTTTATCTAAATTTATTGGTAAATCTAGACTCTAGATAAATTTATTCTTTTTTCAAAAGCATGTACATTCTTAAGGTGAGATTTACAAGTTTTACTGAAAAACTACAACTTAATTATTTTGGTTCCTTTGATTATCAAACCTTCTTGTTTGGTAATTGCCCTGAAGAACAAGAGTGAAAGCAGAGATAGAAAATAAGTGTTGCCTGCAATGCACAGAGTCACCAGAGAGGATATTCCTGCCTTCCTGCTAGGTACCAGCTCCAGCAGAGCAGAGACCAGGACACCAGAATATCCTGGCAACAACCACTGCAGAACAGTTGCTGTCAGCCACACATCCCTGTAAACCTGGGCCCAGCACTAGCACCAGGACATAACTGCCCTTCCCCAGCATAAAAATGAGATAAGACAGAGAATGTTTATGCCTTCTTTTGGCACCAAACACCCAGGCCCATTTACTACTTCCTTTAGGAGGACTGGCTTCGCAATCTGTCTTCAATTAATTTTTATCACGGGGAAACAAACTTCTATCCATCTTGAGTGATTATCCAAAGAGAGCCCTGTAGTCTAATTTAGTCCTCAGGTCCCAGAAGTGCAGAAAGGAGAGCAAACATGTTATACCTACATTGTCTGGCAGGTGCCAGTTTACAGGGTAACATTTTGCCCCTCCCTCTACCAAAAAACAGATACACACCTGTGAAAACACAGGAAAGAAAAGGAGGATTGATCCAAACTTTAGGGTGAACAAATGATGTTGATAACCTCCAAAACTCATTTTTAATTGTAAAGAAAAGGTCAGTTTTAATCTAATCAGTCAAAAAATCACCTTTCTTTCCAAGCCCAAAAAGAAACCAAGTGCTTGTGTGGATAGCCAGAGAGGGACATATGTACAAATACACAATTTCTCAAAAGGGCCAAGAGTTTTTGGCCTATATAAAGTCCCTACGTCTCTGATCCTGCAAGGAAAACTCTGAAATTATCTTTTAAAAGACATTAGCTACAATAACAGAGACAGTTCACTTACTGAGGAACAGGTGAAATAAAATGGATTTCTTAATGCAGTGCTAGAGACTTTGAAGCACAAGGATGATCTGGTCCTTTTTATAAATATATGGTTTTCATGTCACAAAACGTTATGACAAAGGACCTTTCTTATTAAGAGATGCAGCATTGTTTTTCCAAGGACTGTAAAATGTATGTTCAGTATACTCATGTTTCTGACAGAAGAGTATAAGCTGTGTACTAAAATGTGGTACATTACTTTTCTTGTATATTTTCTACAATAAATGCATAATCTGTTACATCCTGGGTTGGTGAAACAAAAACAGAGCAAAGAATTGTTTTTCTTGCTCTCCACCTCTTCCCAAAGGAAAGGAGTGTGGGGAAAGGGATGTTCCAAATTTCAAGGAGGAAAAATGAAACTTAATGTCTTCCAAATCTAGTCACCCTCTAACTGAAAAATAAAGGGAAAAGTAAGGCTGGTCAACAAGGTGAATTCTAGGTGCATCTAAAGTTATGGATTAAGTACATTCTTTGAGAAACATTAATTACATACAAATGTAACAGGTGTCTATCAGGAAAAGAGAAACAAACTCCACCTGAAGAAGGCACACATCAATATATATGATATGAGTTCTTGAGAGAAGGTGCCTCTTCAATGCCTGCAGTTGCAGGACTAGAACAATTTATTTCAGCCTGAGTTCAAACCACGCTGTGCTCTGAAACATTATAAATATTTATAATGGAACGTGCAAAATAAAATAATGTGGGATCATTTAGAGAAGATGGAAAAGTTTTTTTTCCAGCTAACTCCTAATTTTTTGCAAATTTTGGTACCATGAAGAAGCATCCTGTCTCAGCAATAACACCATTCATTTATAGAAAACTATATACTAGACAAAACTATTAGGTTTTACTTCCTCCTCAACCTTGGTATTCTTGACAAAAGCAAAACATTCTTGGATTTAAAAAACCCCACAACACACCACTGCTTTTGGTCTGCACTCCTACACAATTTAAGAGAAAATTTCATTCAGAAATATCTGTACTGGTATGTATCTTGCAAAGTATACCCTTTAGAAAGTCATTAAATCTTCTGCAAACATCTCGTAATACAGAGCCTATGAATGTAAATTATTTCAATAATGAACTATCCCCTTCCTAAAGAATGCTTCCTATTTTTGAAGGATTTGTCAGCTTCCACTGTTAATTTTCTGTCAATCTCGCTTTGATAAATTAAATTAAAAGTAAGGAAAAAAATTGAAAGAAAAAATATTTTTAGAGATTTTCTGAACTTCAAGAAATTCTTGTGGTTTTTAAAAATTTCCTTTCAGGCTCTCAGTACTTTTTTGAGGTACCATCAGCATGATGGGTTACAGAGATTTTGCAGTGCTAGACAGGCAATCAGCATTAGGTCAACAGGGATTTTTTTGGTTATGGCTCTAATATATATGCTAATATAATATACAATGTACAATGTGTTAGTATATAGTATATAGTATATATTCTGAGAACCACATGACATGCTCTAAGTGGAGATGTTCTAACCAGCCATGGCTGTGCTCCTTGTTCACTGGAACACACAGCAAGAGCCCAGGCTCTCAGGAGGACCTTCAGGCAATCCAAGATAAGGTCTAATACAAATTGGTGATTTCAACTGGAAGGAGACTATCCTGTGACTACTTACTTTAAAATCATTGTCTAGTTAACCAAGAGAACAGAAAGTCTATAATATACTGAAGTTAGATTTAAAAGCCCAAAGCATTCAACTGATTTTCCAAACAGCAGAGCCAGCAAAATAATACCCCTTCTCTCCCCTTTTTAGAAACTATTTTAAAGAAATCATGCTGAGAGGACTGTGAGCTTGTTTTCATTCCTTGAGAAAAGAATGCTTCCCTCACAATTTCATCACAGTATTTGTAAAAAATGCAGTACAATCTGCTGGGTTTCTGTAAAAGCACAAACTTATTGAGAGCAGTGAAATAACTGGTAACATTCATACATAATATTGGATTTAATACATCATGACTATTGTGAATTAAAGAATCCCAAATATGGGGATGAAAAGGACCCCAATAAGTCTGACAGATGTTTATCTAGCTTGTCCTTAGAAATTTTTAGTGATGGAGATTCTACAATACTCCTAACTCGTGTCTGCAAGGCAACTTCTTGTGCAAATCATTAGAAAAACATCTCCATATTTCCTGCCTGTATTTCTACCACTACAATTTACTGTAGACCATGACTGCAGAAGACAGAGTTACATCCTCTGTATGTCAGCTTTGAACTCTGCCTTGATTTTTCCAAGAACTTCCATTCTTCTTTTTAAGCCTTATATCAGGGACTGTAATTTTGAAAAATTCTTCCATCCCACCTTGTCTTAACACTGACCAGTACAACCTTTTTAAAATAGGGAATCCAAAACCAACTGTCTTTGTGGTCAGAAATGACAATAATCAAATTTAGAAGACAAACGATCTACTGTAAAGAAAGAGACTTACACAACTCTACCAAACTCTTTGATTTTAATGTAAAATGAGCTAATACTTGACAGCCATATAGTTAGTGGAATGAGTCATGACATTCTCATTAGCTAGAGAAGAGAAAGTGAGTTAAATTGCTCAATAACTGTAACAACACTTGCAACCTGTCAGACACTTTTGTGTCCATCCTCTATTGCTCTGCTACTAAAAATTAGAAATTATAACATTAACATATAAACAAAGTTGGTTCAAATATTTACTATAGAAAGAATATAGAAAGTTCTCTGCTTTGTCCTAAAAGTGGGGTTTTTTTACACTATCACAAGAATTTACTTCACAAAGCAGTGACATTTGATAGTGCAACACAGAACAAACTAGAGAGAGACTTGGCTTTTGCTTTGCCAGCTCTAAGAAAGGTGGTTCCTACTGCAATTCTTTCATAAATCTGAGGTTTTAGATGAGTGCACTGCAGTGGAAATCAATCCCAGTGAAACCCACACTGCCTCCAGGAGCTGATGCTATACATTGGGATCTATAAAGCTATGTATTATATAAAACATACTATTATATAAATTCAGTGACTGGGCTGGGCAAAGAAATTGCTGGCCCAGCCTTGATATTTGACTTGACTTGAAGTGTCTCCAAGAAAGACACAATGGACGTGTGTCTACAGGCTAATGAGTCTTTGCTACTGTCACTCATTTTCTCTCGGTCTTCCTTAACTCACTACTGACAGACATAAACATAATAAGTTATTCATTCTCAGAAGAGTTTGAATAGGAAATTGTTTTGTAAGACATAATTAGTGATTGCAATTTTATTCACAGTATGTTGTATTTTCCTTAGGTGAAGCTGTAGGATGTAAGAAGTAAAAGCACATCATAAACTAATCTGATCTAGCACTCTAAGCTATGTAGGTCAAGGATGGCCTGTCTCCTAGGCCCTAAGAACTGCAGATATCCTTTTAAGACTGATAGCCACCTGACAAGCCCATCCCTGAGCTGCTGGGGCACGGTGCTCAGGGAGGGTTCCCAGCCAGACAGGAACAGCTCTCCCCAGTCCCCACACTCAGCTGTCACTAGGGCTGGGCTGAACACACAGCTGTGGCCTAGGCTGTCCTAGTAATGTCTGCCTGAATTGTCACTGCCAACGTGCCCCCTCCCCTAGAGGCAGCAGAGCTCTGAGCTGTCTCTGTGCCACTCCAGGCAGGTGGCACGGAGTGGGACCCACGGCCGGACCACTCCTGACCCCCCTCCATCACCACCACGTTTCTCACAGCAAGTGCAGATGCAAAAATGTCCTTTGCTGCCCACATGCATGCAAAATCTAAACACACAACAGAACCATGGTATCCAAACTTACCACGCTTTTGTTTTAGACTCAAAAGACAATTCTTCATGGAGGTAAAAACTGTGCCATTTTACGGACTGACACAGTTCTGGAGACATTTTTTTAGAAACATCATAATAATGGCCAAACTTTGTATATGTTGTTGGGCTGGCCTGTGGAAACAATGACACTGATTACAATCTTAAACTATTATCTGTCAAAAGAAAGTAATTAACTAGCAATACACTTCAAACCTCTGTTTTTTCCCCATTCAGCCTAAATAAAAGCTTCAAGTAGAAAAACTTGAACTCATTCCACTAACTATAATATTCACTACGAAGTTTTTGTTTCCCTGTTGTCATACTTGAATCTGAATTTTTCACACAGAGTTCAACCTTTACTATTCCAAGTTGCAGTACCAAAGTGCAGTCAGATAATGAAAAGAATGTATTTTTGCACATGTCCTAGACAGATGATCACAAATTTGCAAAGGCCAGGTCTATGAAATCTGCAGAACATCATGTGTTCTGCCTCTTTGGTTTTTCAGTCTCTGAAAATTATATGGTGCTACAGAAATATTTTCAGCTGACTTGGAAAATGTTTCCCTTTATTTATGATCAGTGAAAAAACCAAACCATTGCATGTTCTTATAAGCGATTTTAATAGAAAATAGGAAATAGTTTAAAACTATTTTTAATTCCTTGAAAATTGAATAAACAGTAGGTTGAGCATTACACGCAGTAACTATGATTTGCCATAATGAAGATACATTTTCCTCAGATCTTGGTATATTTTGGTATATAGAACACCATGAACCAAATTTAATGTATATCTGGGCAGGAATTACATTTAGAACATGTTGTGCTAGTAAACAGAGGAAATAAATGCATCTGTTTGTTCCACATTAATGGAATTGAGACTATAACCTGCAACATTATTTCAATTATACATGTAAAGTTAACTGCCCTGCCCTAGGTGGTTACAACATAAAATATTCAAGTAGATAGTATTTTACCAAAAATTTATTAAACTGTTAAGATTAATTAGAATTATTTGATTTAGGGTAAATATTTTGAAATTATTTGACTAATAGTTGTTAGGCCTGGTCAGTTATCAGAGAATATCAGCAGTAACACTAATGCAATACTTTTTCTAGAATAATCAATGAAACCCAAACTTCTAATTAAAAGAAATAATTGGTTTTTAATTTAAAAAAACCCATGGAATTGCTTATGAATATCTGGTCATTAGAGGCAAACCAGTTTTCCTAAAAAAAAGAAAAAAAATACAGAAAAGCATGTTCTCTAAATCAGTGTACCACTTTATTTCTTGGTATCTGATTTTTAAAGCAGGCAGTTGAATAAAACATAACATTCTATCAAAATTTAAATATTTTTATTGTAAAATGCAACTTTATTCAAAACAAGGATTCTGAAAGCAATTTAAACAGGGGCTGTTCTTTGGCCTATAATCTATTCTTTATCCGGATTACAGATCAGAATGTTTTTACTGCAATCTCTGCCAGAGCTCATCTTTTTATTGTGTACTTCCAAGCCCCCTCAATGTTTTAGAAAGGCCTTGACTAACTGAACTTTGATCTGATGTCTTCATTGAGAAAAGCTCCAGGTTGCCCATTTCAGATGCAAATCCTTACTGAGGCCCAATAGAGTTTAGTAAAGACAGCAAAAAAGAAGAAACAAGAAGTTTCCAGGATCCTCTTTGAGAATCCTGAGGCACATTGGTGTCCTTAATCCACCCTGCTGCATGGATTAAGGTAGGTGATAACCTCTCTTGGTTCCAAAGAATGAGCACAGCGCCTACAAACTGGGTGGAGCCTGGGATTTGGCGCTACTAAACCCCCATAAAAGCGATAAAAGCTGGGTCCATGGCAGAGGGCCCTGAATAGGCCTCAGTGTCCCGCGTTCCCAGGCTTAGCGGGGAGCTCGCGGAAAGCCCACCTGACTCAAGGGAGCGTGAACAATGAAAAAGAGCGGCGCGGCCGCGCACAGCGCCCGGCGCACACCCGCCAGCCCTCTCAAGTTTGAGCTGATACATTTATTAGCGGGCTGCAGGCTCAGGCCAGCTCTCTCCTGGATTCCTGTTTTGCACAAGGAGAAATACGCTGAATTGTCAGCGAGCAGAGCGTGCTTTTATGCTACCGTCTGCTGTTAATGTTTCTAATTGCAATACTAATGTGCTAGAAATCTCAGATTTAGGATGAATCAAGGCAGAAAATTGATTTCATGCTGTGACAGTTTATATATTGCCCCAAGAACATAAGCAGTTCATTAAAAAAAAAAAAAAAAAGGAAAAAGAGAAAACCACAGTCTTGCATTGCAAAACAGGCACTCCACATACTCAGAAGTTTAAATTAAATTCGCCTCTGATACAGATGTAAGTAACAAAGTGGCAAAGGCACATCAAGCATAAAAAGGCCTTTCACTCTGACAGATTTCTTATAAATCTATTTTTTTCTGATGCAAGGTATGTGCAATATGTAGAGAGAAACTGTGAGAGATGTGAAGAGCACGAATATAAATACCAGGCATAAGAACAAGAACGAGGTACCTGGCCAGTCTAAACAGGGTCTAATAAATGCAAAGGGAATATCTGAACTGCTAATCAAAATCTATTATTACTCAGAAACAGAAACCAAATCAATCATCAAAAAACTCACAAACACATCTTTTACTCAACATTCTTGCTCTGTATTTAGCCACATACTGGATAGAAAAGTTTCTGCTATCATGTTTAGAGTTCTAGCTAAAAGCAAAGCTAATTTTTCTCTTTCACAGTTGAAACTGTTTGACAGTAGTTTTTGAAAATGTCCTGGCATGTTAGTTCAATCAGTTTGGTAAATATGCCTTGAAATTTTATTCAACATTGGTTTTCACCAGCAAAGGCACATTTAAAGAAGGAACCACAATCAAAGTTGTTCATTAAATTATTGAACTAAGTGTATTGTTATGGGTAGCAAGGCAGTATCAGATTTTTCCTCAATGGACTATAATCACCAATCCAATTAATATAGAACAGAGCGAAAATTTTATGCTAACTGCAATACAAAATATCAAAAAATATCAATTTCAAACCAATTTTTCACCAATTAAAATGCCCTGAGGAATTTTAAGTATAGATAGTTTAAGATTGATACTTTTATTTGTGTGTTTTAATTTTGGAATAAATTTAACATACACATAAAAATATTGTACCTCAACTATTGAGAATGATCAAAAATCCAATTCAAAAAGCAGCAATAACAATGGAATTTCCCCAAAAAAGACTGACCATCTTATTCTATCTTGCAGAATCAATTTGCAATAATTGAGGGCATGTACATCACGCATTTTCAAAAAATATTGCATTAGTGAAAGAAGTGTTTACTGCTGTAAAGTTAAAGAAGATGAGTGCACACCCAACTGAATTTTTAAATACTTTTTCTATTTTGTTAGAACATCAGAACACAATTTGGTAACAACATGCAATTGTTTTCATATCAACATACAAGGAACTCTGCTAGATTTTAAAACAGACAAATTATTTTGGGGATGGTTCAGAGTGGCACAGCAAGCTCCACAATAATAAAATTGATGAGATTCTATGATTACCCTGGAGGCTGTTTGATTTGGCATGTCACCATATATAAGTCTTTTCTGACACAACTATATAGCCATGTCTGTGCAATTTCACAGAAAACCAAACATGCCAAGCCTTGTAAGATCATTTTGTCACATTCCAATTATGTTTTTAAGAACACTAGGCAGGTATGACTACATCTACACCAGAGTTTATAAATGTAGACTAAAACGTATAGAAAAAAACAGGATTTTATTCTGGATAGTCAGAAATGCCGTAATTTCGTTAAAGATTGATTGTGCCACTGGATTAAATAAGAAAGTCATCAGCCATGGGAGATTGATTATCCACAAAACACTAACAACTGTAAACTCTGAAAGACTGACCACTGAGCTTGTTTCTTACATTGTCACTGCACAGTGATTAGTTTCCAGTGACAGTGAAGCTGATATAATCTCAAGTGCTTGCTTTAGTTGTTATGCACATGGATAAGCAGGTCAACAGCTTGCTTCAACACAGTACTTTCACTGCAGACATCTAGTAAGTAGTGTTGATTAAACCTACTTAAGTAATTTGTGTACAACTAAATTTAAGCCAAGTTTGTAAGCAAGCACATTATCCAAACTTTCATAAAAAGCTGTCTCAATTTAACAGTACTCATTGAAAAATCCCATGGAACTTAAATATTTTTTTATTTTAACATTACTATTGTCTGTATTGAGTTTTAGAGTACCTGCAAACTCTCAAATTCCCTTTCTCTTTGTATCACTAGTAATTAAAACATTCAGTGGTGTATGATAGTTTTCCCTCAAGAGGCAATCCTGTAACACCACCTATTAGCAGTTCTGAAATCTAGATTCTACTGAAGAGCATTTGCTTTTCAAATTCATTTTGAGTGCAAGAGGAAAGAAGCAGGAAATAGCCATTACCTCCATTTTTGGTAAATTTTGGTAGCGCCAGGCTATTTTCATAGAATCCTGAAAATCGTCAGACTTAACAGCTGCTGCTTCATCTCCCAATTCCTTCCCATAGGTATCATCAAGCAAAGGGGCTGGAAGTTCCTACAGGTAGAGAGCAAAATAATGTCAGCTATCCACAGCAGAAATGGCAGTTCAGATTTTTATCCACTACCCCCTCCAGCTAGATAATACAGTTACCTGAGTATAGCAGATACAGGGCAGCTGTAAAACCTGTAATGCAGCCTGATTAAAAGAACTCTTCTGAAAGACTGGCTCCTACTAATAGTGAGCAGGAAAAACCCCCATGTTATTATTATTGGAAAAATTAATTACAAAAGTAAAAGAAAGAATGCAGAATGGAAATACCACATGATTTGCACTACGTCATCTTGAGTGGGACCCATATTCCTTTTTTTGTAATCTATCTTTAGAGGTTTATCTCCTAAACTACTCCATTTCTGAGAGGGGGCAGATTTCTTACATAGCAAATTTAAGCCTATTTTAACATAAGATCTTTGTTAGCTCCTCTAAATCTCTCGGAAGTATCCAACAGACCACAACAGCCTACAGACACCAGCTGACAGCCACTGTAACAGCATGGTTTGAATTTTCTCTTCTGCTAACCATTAGGCATGATATCTACTCACGATGGATATCTCATGGGCACAAACATAGGAAAGGAGGGGGGAATGTTTAATTCTGGATTTTTTTTTTTTAAAGTTTCTAATGTACACTTTCTGCCTTCGTTGCATTGCTGAAAAGCAAACAACACATGATGAATTCAGAAGTCATGCAATGGGCTTCTACACCTACTGGAGAAATAAAGTGCAATGAAGCTTTCTGACCCAACTTTATCACACCCATCCCTGTAAGATGGAGGGCAAAGAATCTCTGTCTGCTTAAAACAGAGCAAGACTTAGGTGAAAACTGTGTTTTCATTGAGCAAAGACTCTTGAGGAACTGTGATATGCCTCAAGGGTTAAACCCACACAGAGCTAGCCAGTATCTGTTACAACATATTGGGTGTTGGGACAGATAAAAAGCAAATTTGAAAACTTTAGAAGAAGAAACTTGGTTGAAGGATGGGACACACATCAAACACTGCACACAGGCAGGGCTTATGCTGACCATAAACAACCATGTGACATTCATGGCTTTGTGTGGGTACACATGGTACAAACAGACACACAGAAAGGAGATACTGAAAGTATGAACACATCCATTTTGAGTTTAGTGTTACACTTATTTAATATTAAAGAACACCAGAGAGAAAACCCGTATATAGTTCTACACATAACCTTACAAACAATACGTGCTACTTTGTTTCTTTTGCATAAATTAACATAGCATCTATAATTATTGAAAAAAAAGAGATTTCAGATAGTTGCTTCTGGCTCTTTCAGGGGTTGGTCACTACACTCTCTGAGGTACCAGGCAATGGAAGTTATGAAAATTTTTATAAACTTTATAACTTAATAAAGTTGCAGAAATAGAACAACTGTATCTGTGTTTCAGCAGCTCAGCAAAAGACACAAAGCACACCTTTGAGCAAGTTATTTTGTTTCTTTTGCTTTTGCAAATGAACTGCAAAAGCCTGCTAATGACTATTCATGAGAATGATTATGTACAGAGTTATATCTTCAGATTTCTTACAGCTTGTTTAAAAAATATACTTGCATACAATAAACTCATTACTATGGTAGTAAAAATTAGGCTTTCTGGGTAGGAAAGCTACACAAAGATGAAAATTTTGATTTAGTATTTACAGTTTTCATTAAATTTACAGATTTAGAATAGCTGTTTCAGTAAAACAAAAAAAAAAAAAAAAGAAAAAAGAAAAAATTACTTTAGTCAGAGTTACCCAGCAAGAAAGAAGGCAAGCTTTCAAATCAAAGATTTCTGACAGATAAGACAAAATGAATATTGAACACTGTACAGAAAGGTTGTGAGAAGTGTAAGTACAAACTAAAGCTGACAAGCACCCCAATGCACTTCACATATATGCAGATACAAATAATTTGTATTTACTTCTAAGGGCATTATATAAAGTACTTTTCTAAAAAAAAAATTTTACTTTTAATTATTAATTTTATAACTCAGCTGTCCTCAACAGAGTTAATCAATCTTATTTTCTAATTTAGGTGTATTTTTGAAACACATAATGAACAGTTAAACTATTGTGCAGATTTAATTTCCTCATTCAGTTATTCATAGATTTAAACTTCCATCATAAAAATGTCTTTCTTTTTCAGTGAAGAGCTGCTGATACTCAATCATCTCAAAATATTCCTCAATTAACAGTAATTAAAAAAAAAAACCAAAACCCAAGCCAACTTTCATTTAAAAAAACAAGTTCTGCAAGGAAGTAATTTGGAGGCCCAAACAACATTTCCAGATCAACTTGCTCCCAGGTAACTTTTTCTAGTGGTGGTTAATCTCAATTTTTTTTCTGAAAACAAGTGCCTGCCAGAGATCACGAAATCTTGCTTAAACATTTCAGCAAACTCCCTGAGCTTGCCCCCGTTTCAGACACCACCACTGACAGAAGAATTTGCTACCTCACCCTGCTGTAATGTCATTGGGCAGCTTTCACATCTTCTGCAAAGCCAAAAGCCAGGAAATAGCATACTGTACAATTCTCCTTCCTGGAGGTAGAGAGGAAAAAAGCAGCAAAATTTCTTAAAGTTATTTAATATTTTTCTTCCCTAGAATCACTGCAAATGCCTATTATTTGTGCTGCTGGTTCATTGTTGTTATATAGTAACTGGGAAAGTAAAATTTGAGACAGGAACATTAACTACATGCATCTGTGTATCTTACACATAAAATGTATTTTATGCTGAAAAAAGAACAGAGATCAAGACAATAAGGGTGAGAGGTTCTCCAAGGATTATTGATAAAGTACAAGCTGCTTAAATAACCTCATGTAACACTGAGAAAAAGTTCCTGCCTTCCAGTCAGAGAGAAAAACCTGCTTCCATGGTCCTCTGTGGCAGGGAGACACCACAAATCCCAGCTGCTGACACCTGAGAAACTCAGTCCAAAACAATCAGAGGCAGACACACTATCAGCACAACACAATCAGGCACTGTGGTGTGTCTTAACTGCTGCTAAGAATGAAGCAGATTAAGAGATCAAGGAAAAATGGTTTCACCTGAAGCTGATAAAAGATTTTGGCAGCCAGAGACAAAAAAATCCATNAAAAAAAAGAGATTTCAGATAGTTGCTTCTGGCTCTTTCAGGGGTTGGTCACTACACTCTCTGAGGTACCAGGCAATGGAAGTTATGAAAATTTTTATAAACTTTGTAACTTAATAAAGTTGCAGAAATAGAACAACTGTATCTGTGTTTCAGCAGCTCAGCAAAAGACACAAAGCACACCTTTGAGCAAGTTATTTTGTTTCTTTTGCTTTTACAAATGAACTGCAAAAGNGAACAACTGTATCTGTGTTTCAGCAGCTCAGCAAAAGACACAAAGCACACCTTTGAGCAAGTTATTTTGTTTCTTTTGCTTTTGCAAATGAACTGCAAAAGCCTGCTAATGACTATTCATGAGAATGATTATGTACAGAGTTATATCTTCAGATTTCTTACAGCTTGTTTAAAAAATATACTTGCATACAATAAACTCATTACTATGGTAGTAAAAATTAGGCTTTCTGGGTAGGAAAGCTACACAAAGATGAAAATTTTGATTTAGTATTTACAGTTTTCATTAAATTTACAGNGAAAAAATTACTTTAGTCAGAGTTCCATTACATCTACCCAGCAAGAAAGCAGGCAAGCTTTCAAATCAAAGACTTCTGACAGATAAGACAAAATGAATATTGAACACTGTACAGAAAGGTTGTGAGAAGTGTAAGTACAAACTAAAGCTGACAAGCACCCCAATGCATTTCACATATATGCAGATACAAATAATTTGTATTTACTTCTAAGGGCATTATATAAAGTACTTTTCTAAAAAAAAATTTTACTTTTAATTATTAATTTTATAACTCAGCTGTCCTCAACAGAGTTAATCAATCTTATTTTCTAATTTAGGTGTATTTTTGAAACACATAATGAACAGTTAAACTATTGTGCAGATTTAATTTCCTCATTCAGTTATTCATAGATTTAAACTTCCATCATAAAAATGTCTTTCTTTTTCAGTGAAGAGCTGCTGATACTCAATCATCTCAAAATATTCCTCAATTAACAGTAATTAAAAAAAAAAACCAAAACCCAAGCCAACTTTCATTTAAAAAAACAAGTTCTGCAAGGAAGTAATTTGGAGGCCCAAACAACATTTCCAGATCAACTTGCTCCCAGGTAACTTTTTCTAGTGGTGGTTAATCTCAATTTTTTTTCTGAAAACAAGTGCCTGCCAGAGATCACGAAATCTTGCTTAAACATTTCAGCAAACTCCCTGAGCTTGCCCCCGTTTCAGACACCACCACTGACAGAAGAATTTGCTACCTCACCCTGCTGTAATGTCATTGGGCAGCTTTCACATCTTCTGCAAAGCCAAAAGCCAGGAAATAGCATACTGTACAATTCTCCTTCCTGGAGGTAGAGAGGAAAAAAGCAGCAAAATTTCTTAAAGTTATTTAATATTTTTCTTCCCTAGAATCACTGCAAATGCCTATTATTTGTGCTGCTGGTTCATTGTTGTTATATAGTAACTGGGAAAGTAAAATTTGAGACAGGAACATTAACTACATGCATCTGTGTATCTTACACATAAAATGTATTTTATGCTGAAAAAAGAACAGAGATCAAGACAATAAGGGTGAGAGGTTCTCCAAGGATTATTGATAAAGTACAAGCTGCTTAAATAACCTCATGTAACACTGAGAAAAAGTTCCTGCCTTCCAGTCAGAGAGAAAAACCTGCTTCCATGGTCCTCTGTGGCAGGGAGACACCACAAATCCCAGCTGCTGACACCTGAGAAACTCAGTCCAAACAATCAGAGGCAGACACACTATCAGCACAACACAATCAGGCACTGTGGTGTGTCTTAACTGCTGCTAAGAATGAAGCAGATTAAGAGATCAAGGAAAAATGGTTTCACCTGAAGCTGATAAAAGATTTTGGCAGCCAGAGACAAAAAAATCCATCTAAGTATCCATCTGAAACAGCCTTTTTTTTTTTTTTTTTTTACCAATATAGCTTGCTTTTAATCTCGAACACAATAAAGAGTTTTTATTTTGACATAATAAAAAAATTCTGACAATAGAAAATGATTTGAACGTGACTAAATTCCCACAAAGCACCACGAGAAAGCCATGACCCCGTACCGAGCAGTGAGCACAAGCATCAGCTTAGGCCTGGTTTATGCTGCCTTGGCTCTTGCTGCCCCACAGGAAGGACCAGGAGCACTCCAAGAACTCTCTCAGACCAAAACCAACTCTTACATCCTAAACTGCTTTTCTAAAATGCCTTTACCTAATAACTACCATGCTTAGCTGAAGAATGCTTCCTCGATGTACCATGTTCTTATCCCTGTGCAAGAAGCAAGGGACACTGAGATTTAAGATATTTCTGGGGCTACCACATCTCACAGCCATGCAGTTTTCTATGCCAACACTCTGTTCTAAAGCAAACATTTCCTGAATCATATTCCTGAATGTGGTGGTTGTGAACTACACGGCCTCTGAGGAGGCTTTGTACATAATAAGCTGCAGTCTGGAGAAGGTGCTCTGCCTTTGGATATTTTGAAGACCAACTGCCTGAGCTCAATCTGTTTTATTAACTTGGTTAAATACATTCCAAGATGTATTCGAGCACAAATAGGGGGAAAAAAATTCCAATCCTATTCAAGGTCTGAGTAGATGTGTAATTTCATCATATTCTATATAAAGAATAATAAGCAGAGCTAATAAAGATCATTTACCTCCAGATTTGCATCCCAGCTTCAGATACCCTCAATTCCATTTACACCAAACTGTAAGAGGAAAGAGAGGCAGAACATGCAGGTGCTGTTTGAAGGTATGTCTGTGTTCACTAGAAGCCAACATGCCTTCATCAGCCTGCCTGAAGACTCAACAGAACACTTAGATGGTCACTGTTTTTCCTTAGGATGTACTGATTCATGTATCTCAGTCCTTAATTAAAAAAAAAAAAAAAACCAAAACAACTTTTTAACTAGAACTTTGTGAACTTTATGGGCATTACTGAACATACTGAAATGATCCACACATCTTTTCTTCATATCTGCTTTTATTCTTCTCAATAACTAGAATTGGAATAAAAGGCTTTCCCCTCTTCTGACACTGGTAATAAAATGCTATTCTTTCTTTCAAGAAAGTAACTGTTTCCAAACCTGACCATGCCTGAGTGACACAGAGCACCTCAGTGTGAGAGTTGTCAACCCAGTTGTCATTACACAGATACATCCTCAAAAATACATCTGTCATTACACAAATATATTCTCAAAAATAAAGGCTGGATGGTTTGATCTATACTTCACAACTCCTCGGCATCATGAAAGGCTTCATTACTGTCCAAGAATTCCATAATTTAGGATTTAATAAATTTATGTTGTAAGAATCAAAATCAGAAATTCAGAACAACACAGTATTAACAAAATATGTAGAATTTATTTACAAAACTTCACACAAAATTTGGAAATAAAAGTGTTATTTAAAAAATGGACCAAGAAAAGGAGAGTTGGGCTATCAGCCCATAATCTCTCTATTCAATCTATTTTTGCTGAAAAATATCTCAGCTCCCACATCATAGAGCTTTGGGACTGACAATTCTGTGGTATCAGTGTGTCAACTTCTGAGAACTGTTACATTCTCCCAGGCTAAAAAAAGACAAATCTTTCATAAGGCATATAAAAAAAACAAAGCATGTAGCAGTGCATTAGTTAAAATAAAAAAAACCAACCCATACAGCATTTCCTGGGGTCAACTAAAATACAAGTCTTTGCTATGCAGCACAAACACACAAAAAGGCAGACAAGTGCTAAAGTTATTAAGGGCAGTTTGGTGGGAGAGAAGGAAGCTTGTTGCTGTTTTAAAATTAAAAAAAAAAAAAAGTTTGGGAGGGAAAAACAGTTTTCAGAAGCAGTCACAGTAAATGACAATGCAATTAAAATAACTTCGTTTCCTGCAAACCAAGCTATGAAGGTTTTACTGCAAAGATGGGATAATTTATTTCAGTAATAAACCTTTTATCTTTGCCATAAACCAGTGGATGACCTGTATCTGCCAGCAGTCCAGGTCCTTCTGTGTTTGCTGCCACATTACTTCGCCGGCCTTGTTTTGGCAGATGCACGAAGCAAAATCAGATTCTAACAGTTTGACCTCTCTCACTTCTTATGTTCTCTAGGGGATAATAAAATCCAAGATACAATCCCACAGCAGTTAATGAAGCTTAACCTCACACCCTCTTAATTACCAATGCATTACACCAACTATAGGCATCATACTCCTCTCTAAGCTATTTTACAATTCTAAAGAAGTACTACTGTGCTATTATTTAGCAACATAATCCAAGCTGTATGTGAAATCCCTCTTATATAAAATCCTTTGATCCTTACAGCTTTCAATAACTGTATAACTCATAGTACTTAAGAATTTAAAACATTATCTATTTATGTATC
This sequence comes from Promerops cafer, assembly GCA_013398275.1. NCBI lineage: Eukaryota > Metazoa > Chordata > Aves > Passeriformes > Nectariniidae > Promerops > Promerops cafer. Next base: position 565,935 of record VZSE01005855.1, on the reverse strand, counting down.
AATAAATATGTTTTTCACATGGGTTTATGCAACTGTTTTGAAGTGCAGTTATTATCACAAGTATGATGAAAAACATGAAATAAAAAAATACTAAAGGGAGTACAATTCACTGTTGATCTGCAACAACAATATTTAAATAGCTTAAATTCACATGAATTTAAGGCTCTTTTTCATCATGTTAATTTTTAGTATTTAAAGGATACCAGATGGTAAGTCAGGAAGGGTAAATATTTTCTTTTCAACAATGTATTATATAAATGTCATTTTAAAGGGCCCTACTCCCAAAAGGGGGAGAATTCTATTTTGATTGTAAATACTTGTGAATACAAGGTGTATTGTTAAAGAACATCAATGAATGGATACAGAATTTTTATTCTTTCAGCAGCCTTTATACAACAACTTATTTCCATCTCCAGGTAAGGCTGGTCTACAGAAATTTTTCTTTGATATTCAGAAAGACCTAATGGGTGTCAGCCCAGGGTAAATGAGAATTGTGTGAAGAGAAACAGGAAGCAATATTCCTCTATTTTAGGAAATAAGAAAAGTCAGTTGCAAGTACTCTAAGTGGTATATTCTTAACCCATGAGAATATATTCTGTACTTCACATACATAGAAGTAAACCCTACAGTCAAGTCACAGAACTCTTTTGCTGTAACTCCCTTGCACTATGGCTGCATTTCACAACATTTAAACCCAGGAATGACTACCAGACAATCAGATGAGGTTTTTTTTTTTTTAATTTCCTCTTTTTCTGAATCAGTTCATGAATGCTTAAGTATGTGACAGATAAATACAGCAGAGAATGAGACAGTAAAATTACATGAAGGAACTGAGTGTCCTTGTCCCAAACTCTGTAAACTCTGCTGCAGTGCATAATGCACTAGCCTAAGCCTAAACAGAGTTAATGATAACAGCATTATTCATGAAAACCTTCAGAGATGAGCACTGGAAGCAATAGTTCATTAACTGAGCAAAGCAACTCTACAAAGTTACCAATTAGATTTGTAAAACAGATATTCGTGGACATTGAAACCTAAACATTTAGGTTTTACCACTTTTATGATACACTTAAAAGGCCAAGATGTGTGCCTAAAAGACCTGTAAGTTCAGAACTAAGATGCTGAAAGAAAATTTCCTTAATGAATAGACAAGGATTGGCAAGTAAGAAATCAGAAATTTAAGCCAAACATCCATTTTCTGTGGTTCTAGAAATTCTTTTTACTGGATTGGTCTGAACTTTGTCAAAAGACAAAGGTTTATCTTAGAGTTTCCAAAGAGGGTACTGCTTAAAAAGATTTAACTCTTTTAAACAGAAGAAATTTTTTTTTCAAGTGTCTCTTTCAAGTGTCTCTACAACTTCTATGTCAAGATTACAACACAGTTCATAAGGGAGAAAATTGTACATTACAATATAATTAAATATTTGCATTTTAACAATGAAAAATGTAAAACAGATTTACCCATGTAAGTAAGAAAAGTAAACAGATGAGCAAGAGCTACACAATATAGAAATCAAATTTTTCAACTCAGCTGTCAGGCTTAGCCTCAACCCTCACCCTTGTGCTACCACAAGACTTCAGAAAGAGAGGTAGGTAGTATGAAAGTTCATTTCTGCTGTAACAGTAATTGGATTTCTGTGTATTAAGTGACACCATTTAACAGCATGCAGCAGCTGAATCACTGCAGCAAGTTCCTGCATTTTGAAAATATAACTAGAAAAAAAGAATAGTAACATAGCCCTATTTGCACACATATTTTTACCTTTTGAGGTATTATGCTTCTAATTTATGAGCATCTAAAACTGTCAGATGACTGGAAAAACACTTCTAACATTGATACACAGCTTTTCTCCCAACACTGGATAGCAAAGAGAGAGCAAATAATTAGATTAGCACTCTTTGAACACAGACAGCCCTGGCCACCAGCCTGATAATGTCTTCCAGGTTTGCATTTTTCCTTTTGACAAAACAATGTTTTAGAATCATATCCATGAGGGAAAAATACAAGCATCATGGCTGAATGTACTTTGCTGAAGTAAAAAAAGTCCATGTAAACAGCTATGTTTTCTTTCAAGGCACTGTTTGCACACACAATAATACAGTGGCTCCATGGTTTTTATTGTTGTTGTTTTTTAAACAATAATAATAAAATAAAATGGAAATAATAAAAGTTCATTTTGCTAGGTTCTTCCTGCATTCACTTTTTCAGCAGGAAAAGAGTAAATGAGCACTTTCTGTCCTTCAGGCCTGCCCAGTTTGTTGAAGGTAGAACTTTTTTAGTCTTCTCCAAATTACATACTTAAGCAAAATGCCCATTAAAATATACTTTAACTTTTGCTTTAGAGATCTTTTCAGCTTAGGAACTTTCAAAAATAGTGTTCCTGGAGGTTTTTCTTTTTATGTTGTCCCTATTTTTTTCTTAATAGCCATTACAGTTGCCCACACGCCCCTCCCAGCTGCATCACCATGGGAAGCTGCATCTTCTCCTTTCACTGGGGCACCCTTTATTCTCTCTTCTTTAAGAGAAGGCAAGAGAACCTCCAAAAGGCAATCTCAGCTGAGTGCAAAAGTATTCTGTAATAAAATTCCCACTTGAAGACAGAAATTCCATTGAAGGTCAATAATCAAACACGGCGCTAAGCTTTTCCACAAGAGATGACAAGACAGTTCCAGAAAGCAGTTCTGGACCTCCCATTCTTCCACCTCAGGCTTCCAGGTACCAGATGGAATGGTCACTGATACAGCACTGGCCAGGGTCCCACAGGGTAAATGTGGGGCTACAGGGGATGCTGGTTTGTTTCCCAGCACAATAATGACCTGTAAGTCTTCCTTACAAGACAAATCATAGAATCACAGAATGTTCTGTGTTGGAAGCGACTTTAAAGATCATCTCATTCCAACTCCCCTGCCATGGGACACCTTCCACTAGCAGGTCCCTCAGAGCCCCATCCAGCCTGGCCTTGGACACTTCCAGGGATGAGACAGCCACAACTTCCCTGGGCAGCCTATGCCAGGGCCTCAGCACCTTCAGAGAGAAGAATTTCTTCCCAATATCCAATTTAAGTCTGCCCTCTGTCAATTTAAAGTCATTTCCTCTTGTTCTGTCACTATACTGCCCTCGTGAGAAGCCCCTCTCTTCTACAAGAAGCTCTCTTGTAGCCCCATCAGGCCCTGGAAAGCTGCTGGAAGGTCCTCCAGACCCTTCTCCTCTCCAGGCTGAATAACCCCAATTCTCAGCCTGTCTTCACAGGAGAGGTGCTCCAGCCCTCTGAGCACCTTTGTGGTCTCCTATGGACTCAATCCAGCAGGTCTGTGCCTGCTGGGGATTTTTGTGTTGGGGAGCCCAGAGCTGGATGCAGAGCTCCAGGTGGGGTCTGAGCAGAGCAGAGCAGAGCAGAGCAGAGCAGAGCAGAGCAGAGCAGAGCAGAGCAGAGCAGAGCAGAGGAGCAGCATCCCCTCCCTTGCCCTGCTGCCCACGGTGCTCTGGGTGCAGCCCAGGGCACATTTGGCTTTCTGGGCTTTGAGTGCACACTGCCAGGTCCTGTTGAGCTTCCTGTCAGCCAACACCCCCAAGCCCTTCTCCTCAGGGCTGTTCTCAATCCATTCTCAGCCCAGCCTGTGCTTGTGCTGGGGATTGCCCCAGCCCAGGTGCAGGACCTTGCTCTTGGCCCTGCTGAACTCCATGAGGTTCTCCCGAGCCTCTCCAGGCTCTCAGTGTCCCTCTGGATGGCATCCCTGCCCTCCAGCGTGCCCATAGCAGCACACAGCTTGGTGTTGTCAGCTTGGTGTCCTCCATCCCACTTTGCACAGGCTCCACAGGAAAAGCCACGTAACAGAGCAATCATTATTGTCAGGGTAAGCTATAAATAATCCATTTTCTCTCAGTCAAACTTGTGGGAATCAGTTCTACCCCACAACCTAAATAAAATAATCAGGAATAAAGGTAAAGGAATTATTTTATAGACAGTTTAGGCAGCTGTAGATTTTTAAAGCCAAACCTGAAGTAATTTTACTATTAAATAAATATTCCATTTACCAATGTAAGCAGTTTTATTTTATGATCACAGAAGTATAATTTCTCATGTTATATATTATTCCCAGTACTTATGCCCTTAGAGTAAAAAGTTGCCTTTTTTTGGAAGAATATAGAGTGAACAGAAATGCTCTCAAATGTTTAAAATACTTTGTAAAAACCAGCATGTATATAGTTCTGTAGGTTTTACCAGAGGTGTATAATTTTTCAGCATTACGTCTTAATGCCAGTTTCCTGAAGGAGCTTTGACTACAAAAGGCATGAATATATTTTCAAAGGATGATGGATAAATTGGTGGGTGGTAATAAAATATATCTTAGGCAGCTGATCAGGGCTTTTTATCCTCTGCCTGTCTTTTAGTTATACACAATTTCAAGATAATTATGGTCTATAAGAATGTCTTTTCCCCTTCCTACTACCAGCAATATTTGTCTTGGTTATAGGTTCAAGAAACTTCCAATCACATCACAAAATTGGAATAGGGCAATTATGGCATCTCAGCAGAGAACTGAACATGCAAACAGACTGACCACACAATATGGACATTTAATATGGACACAGTATGGACAGTTAATGAACTGCCTTTATGAAATACACCACCATTTTAGATACTAGCTATGGAATATATTGCATCCATACTTGAATTTTACAAAATAAAACCCAAGCATAAGGTGTAATTCAGGCTGATACCTACCATGTCTGTGTTACCTTTCCAGTAAAGAATACAGTCCAATCAGATACTGAAAATAAATTAATTAGTAATCTCATTAAATAAAGTGCCATGCTATTCAATGGTCAGATATGCTATATTAAAATCCCAACTCAGTGGAGTCATCCAAATCCCAAGCAGCTCATCTTTATGACAAGAGAGGTCTTCTTGAAGCACCTGAAGGGGAGGGTTACTTCACTGACACAATACAAATCAGAGAAATCAACTCTCCTCTGCCTTGTCTGCTAAACAAAGGAAGTGTTGAATAGCCAAGGTGAGAGTAAACAGCCCAGACAAGAAAATTGTTGGATACACAAGGACACAAAGGGAGTAAGAAATCAAAACAAGATTATGTTTTCCTCGACCTTCCTGCAGCAATATTGTCCCTCCATTTATAGTCTCTTACAGTAGCACCACCATGGAGTTACAACAGAGGAATGCAGCATTCCTGCACAATGTCTACCCCTGAAAATTAAGAAGGAAAATTATTCCATATGAGACAACAGAGCCAGATAAGGCACATCAAACTAACTCAAAGTGGTACAAGATGTACAGCAGATGTATGTAACAATGTCTGTTGGTTATCACCTCAGGGCATAAAGGAGTCAGAAAAAACATGGCAGGCTATGAACAACTGAATCAAAGGTCAATGAAAGAAAAATAGAATGCACATTAGCTACTCCATTTTAAGAAAATTTAATGCAATGCAATAAAAATACTGATTTGGATAATTTCATCTCAATGAGAAAAACAACTGCAACAATCATGTTGAGTCGTCAGGGAGCCAGTACTTGATTATCTGTTATTTAAAACCACTTAATTAAAAAATATAGCAGATCCTTATGTAATTCATACTTGAAAATCAAATGTTAACCTGTTTAGCCTTTATTCTAAACCACAAGTGAGAAAAAAATTTCACCCTTAAATGAACTTTCTTTAGGTTAAGAGCATTAAAAAACTGATTTTTCACAACCACAATAATTTAATTTCATTAAGAATATACATTTTCCTGAATACTGAAGATAATATTCAAGAGATAAGGCACAGAATTTACCATCCCTAGGTAGGAAAACAGAAGAGTAATCATTTTGTCCAGAAATAGTCTCTGAAGACACTTAAGGAAATAGCCAGACTTCACTTGATGCAGAAGTAATCAGGAAATTATATGTTACTTCTGATATTAGGAAAACGCAGCCTTAGAAAGACATAAAATATTTAATGAAATTTTGTAAGATTATCCTCACACTTCAGCATTTTTTGCACTGTTGATCAGGCTTTTTCCCTTATGTAATTTTCTCATAACAGAAACTATCAGTGTTTGAAGTCAGAAGGGATCCTGTCTGTATGACCTGATCCAAAGCTGACCATGCTCCCTAGCACAAGAAAAGAGTCGGAATGAAACGTAAGTGTAAAGGAAATTGTAAAGATGTTAAATGATGTTTTTATTTTCTACAGGAAACTACAATAAATATCCACACAAACTGTACACTGTTTCTACCACAACATACTGGAAGCAGCTTAGCTATTCCTCCTCCTGGGCAAGAGGAAACTGTAAGCAGTTGGGTTGACCGAAACCATTCCACTAAGCCAGCCAGGCTGTCTGCTTTTCATCCATAACCAAAATAAAGAATAAGCAGGTTCTGAGCCTGATCTGGCCTTGGGAGGATCTTACTCCACTGTCCATAGATAGGAGATAGAGAGCTGAATTTAATTCCCAAATCTGGCTAGTGTAAATACTCCTGTACTTCCCAACACATTCTTATAAATCACCTAGATTAATTCATTTGTTGCTACACAATATATACACTTTAAAATGCATTTAATTCATCAAGAGATGACAGCTTTTCTTATCAAAAGCAATGGGTCTTATTTACCTTCAAAATGTTATCAGGATGCTCTTTGGCAGAAGCAACAAACAGGTCATGTCCACAGACAATTCCCTCTGCGAGAAAATACTTGAACAACAAATTGGAGTAAAGGCCATATTTATCCTCCTCTGTGAAAACAAGAATGGTTGGAATTTTTTTGTTAGATAGATTACCCACCTGTAGGTTCACAACACTGTAAAAGGCCTCTTTGGATCTATCTCCTGGAGTATATAATGTACCACAGAGATCAAAGGTAAAATACGACTCCAAAATTTTTAAAATAATGCTTGATAATACTGTATTTCTAATTTTTCAAGACAGAGGAATAGTCCACAATCAGGCAATTGATTCTAAGATATGGAGGGCATACAGCAAGAATGCTATATTCCTTACAAGGCTTCCCATAAGTATCAACTAAGATGGTTGAATTTATGGATTAAATGGAAAGGGGTTCCTTAATTTAGGAGAACTATGTTAATATTAGTGCTTAAAACTTGCTTAAAATATTTGTTACCTGATGCTTTTCAAAATTCAGCCATATTTGGCATGCTAAGCCTATTCAGAGGTAACATTCAGAATAGAGACATTCTTAGGTCTGCACTTGTTCCAAAGTTGTGAAAACTACAAAAACCAAATGGATATATTGAAGAAACCAAACAATTAGCAATGCTGTTTTTGAAACCTAACCAGAGTAAAATCAGAACAAATTCAAAAGACTCATGAATTTACAGTTTAAGCAGTGAGACAATACTTTTTAGCAGATATTGTGAATACTGGCCCACTGAAATGAAAATACAAACGCTGACTTCAGAAAGACCAGCATTTCCTTCAGCTTCCCTGGTGCAAGTTAAGTGTCAGAAATTACCAGAATTAGGATGTCTTAATGAACTCATACAATTAAAACTTGGCATATCTTCAAGCTATGGGAAGTGGATGTGCACATAACTGAAATCTGAACCATCTCTGATGTTCTTTATTTGTAGGAAATACCAACAATAGCACCATTAATGCTTTTTATGTTTTTTAGGAGAAAAGTAAATGTGCTACATTAGTTTTCACTTTTTCATCTCTTAATCTGGCAGCTGGAACACAACTCACAGGGATGTTGAGGCAGAAAAATAGAGAGATACTTCTTTACACAGAACGAACAAAACTCAATCCCTTCTTTGTGTGACTTGGAAAATATTTCCTAACTACACATATGAAAGAGTAAAATTAAAAATAAAAAACCATTAACAAAGAGAGAAAATAAAAAAGGTGTCATGCATATCCAACTTGCAAAAAACAGTGAAGAGGAAAATAAAAATACTCTAACTTTGATATGTACCAGAATCAAAATGAATCAATGGAGTGAAGGAGAAAAGGAAAGAAGGAAAGTGTGTATCCATAAAGGAAAAAGAAAACTAATAGCAATGGGGAAACTTAAGAAACAAATCACAGGAAAGTATTGTTGCACTGCTACACTCCTAATATATTCCACGTGTACTGACACTTTCAGTACTTAGATTAACAAGAAATTCAAACCACAAGTATTCAAAACCACTGGAAAAAACCCAATTCTCCAAGAGATATTCCCCAACCTCCATGGGATATTAGGCAAAACAGAATTTATTTCCTGCTTTTTCAAACTTCACTTTTAAATTCAGTATTTGGGATAGTAGAGTCACCAGAAGTTACTCTAAAGCAGTAGCTGAAAACAAAGAAAAATATTTCATAATCCAGTCACTAAAACAGGAAATTACATAAAACTGGATATCCAAATAAGCCAAAGGGAATACAATCATTACAACACTTACTACTGGTACTAGCCACTCTGCAGTTTGTTGTAGAGTCTTAGGGTTTTAAGAACTTAGATTGTATTAATAGAACTTACCTTTGATACTGTTGACCTGCTTAGGAGGCCATATTAGCCTTCAATGTACTTGCAATAACACATTGACTTTTTTTTTTAAATAATGGTCTTGTGACAAATATGGACAGTTCTGAATCATAAAAAGCATAGGACTGACAAAAGCTTACTGGTGACAGTACTGGGTTTCTCGTCAAAATTTCATCAGGACGGATTTCCAAAAGAATTATAAACTGCAATTTACTTGAGAATTTGGAGCTTTAATTAAATATTAGATCGTTTTCTCTTGCATCCTTATAAAGCCATTAATAGTGCTACTGAAGAACTGCCTGCCTACTAACTCAGTGATGAGACTGAGGATGTAGATCCACGTATGAGACTCAGGTGGACACAAGACTCAGTCAGATAAAACTGAAACACTGCCACTGCAGAAACAAAAGGCAGAACTGACACTGCCTAAGCTTTTGAAGAACTATACTGTCATATTTGTAAATACACTCTTTGTAGCCTGCTTAAATCTTAAACTGTTTCAAGAGGGAAATAAAACCCCTATGCTAAGTGTCCCTTATAACTGGAGTCCAGAACACTGACAGCTCCTGCCCCCTCAAACATTGACTCTCTATTCTTGCTTTGGTTGCTTACTGCATTATCATCAGTAATATATTATTCACAGTATATTGATTTCCATGTGCTAATCTCCAGCTCTGAAGCTCTCAATTTAAGAACCAAAGATCTGTAGAAATCAAAGTGGCAGCATGAGATCTAAATTTTCTTTTTAAATTGTCTGAGCTACCTGAAAGAAGCCACCAAGGCTCCCCTGTAATCACATCACTGTGGTATGTCACTGGAGGGAGACAATTTTGTTAGATCTCTCTCCCTTTGAACAAAAGAGGAAAAGGAACACTTGTCAGGCACTCTGGAAGGGTCCTCTGCTGTAACATTCACATCATCCTTGCTGAATGAAAAACCCTGGGTTCTCAATTTTTATCTTAAAGGTTAAAGTTCACCTTCTTCACCATCTGAGGCACAGAAACACTGAGTTGATATGTACTTAAATGACATTTAATGCAATATAATAAAATATCTCATTTAGTCCAAGTGTTTTATGGCTTGAGTCTGTGTACAACTATATAGACAGTCTTTCTGGATCATCATTTTTGATACTAATTATTCCTTAGAAAGTAAAGAACATACTCAATTTTTTGTGCCAAACATAACACAAAAACCCCATAAATCATGGATAAATACAAGAAATCATACAATGTGTTGGTGATTATTTAACTAAGCTAACAAGAAATACAGCTGTAATAGTTAAGAAGAATTTTTCTCAAATCTTATTTGAAATGCTGAAATGTTAAAACATATTGTAGAAATAAAGCAACAAAGAACAGGCAGATAAACCTTTTAACTGACTTATCAAAGTTTATAATTCATTTTATTGACTCATTGATTTATTTGTTATATAACAGGGCTAGAGAGGTTCTTATACTGCCATACCCTTCCAAAATATATTTTGCAAAACAACAAAGAATGTTCAAGTTAGCAAATTAAAAACACATTCAGTGTAAGGACACATCATTTTAACATAAGCCTTTCCTTTCTTCCTAAATTGATTTTCATAAGAGTAAACTTACAGTAAAAAAAGTAAATTAAGAATTGGAGAGTGATCTAAATATAAACCACCTCATAGTCTCCTACAGCACTCTAAGGATTAGATGTGTCTCAGAAAGCCTTTACAAACAGTCTATCTGGAATTGTTAAAGTCAATGCATCTGTAAGAATCCCTCACTTCTTCAATTTGTCAGATAGAGGATGCTTTTTATTGATTCATTTCTAGGTCACTAAACTTTTGTGGTATTCAAAAGATCTAAAGTGCATCCATATGGGGCTTTTCTGATAGCATCCATTGTACCCTGGCTTCAATAGTTACATTACTGTTCAAAACCAAAGGAGTACAGCTTTCTTCTTGTAAACAAACAAACAAATCATTTAGCACAGGTACTTCAGCAGCTCACTGATTACTTAGATGGAATCCCAGAATGAAATACTTTCCTGATCATGCTTGGACTTAGCATTTGAATGGCTAGGATTAATTTTCAGCTGTTACTGTTATCTTTCCAAACTCCTCCACATCCAAAAGAGCTACCTTCACTCAGATCATTTTAGTCAATACTTAGGACAAGCCTGGCCCAAATCTTTAGTCTCAGCCTTCACACTTAAGAGCTGGCCCATCAGCAGCCTTAATAGTGAACTTCACTTCCAGCTACTAAGGCACATAAACAAATAAGACTCTTGCAGCTGCAGCCTCTTTTCTGGGTCCAGTCACCGCAAGTCACAGGGCGCTGCGCAGCTTTCTCCGACCCTTCTGGAACAAAGAGTGCTCTCCAGCCAAGCAGCAGGTGAGTAACTAGTGAAGCGTGAAACTAGACAAGGAAAAGAGATTATTTACCTAGAAGTTATGCATATTGTCTCCAGGACAAAAGCTCTTCTGATCCTACAGATAAGGACATAAATAAAATAGTCTATTGTGATGGCTATCTTTCCATATGAGCGTGCTTTCCTGGCTGAAACAGCCATGGAGAAAGAGCAGTAGTGTCACTATGAGCACAGTGAATTCCAACATAGAACCTTGCTGAACACTAAGGATAAAGACCAATTCCTATTTATGGGTCTTTTCAGCACTGCACTGTATAGGCTACTAAATACATAAGGGACATCCTTGACACCTTTGTGCATGGACTGTCTGTAGCTACTAACTCAAATCCTTGGGTCATGGAATTAGGTATAGAATCTTAAGGCTTTTATCTAGGGCACAGAAAACAAAAGAGAGCAGATATGTGTGAGGCACTGTAAAAATATAATTTATTTAAAAATTAAGGAAACAAATCTAATTATAGCAATTGATATGTAACCATGTGACCTTAAGGAAAAAATCCCTCTGTATAGAGACGTTCATGTTCCAAGAGAGGGATGCAGAATAAGCACTAGAACTGGAAGATGAATAAAAAGTCAAGAACAAAATCCACAGTAAGGTAATGAATATCATATCTATAAACACTGTATCTGTAATACCTGACTTTCAAACATCACTATATTAAACAGCATGAAGGTCTTTGAAAAACTCCAGTGGTCATTTGTAGTATAATTGCTTAAAATTATGAGAGCTGGAAGAGGAAAGAATAAGCCTGCAACAATGTAATGTACAGATGGCTAATTTTTTTTTCTCTGTACAAAGTCTAGACAGGTTGCCCTAAAGCTGCCAAAAGCCTGTCATAGCCTATCAGTATTGATAATTTTTTTACCAGATAGATGGTTCTACATTGTGGTCCTGTGACCTAAGGTGTGTCTTTCTCTAGCTATGAAACATCTCTCTAAATTGCTGCAGGTTACAAAACGAGATTATTTTAATAATCTGAAATTCCATTTAAAAGATACTTTTCTAATGTCCACATTTACCAAGCTTGAGGGGATATACTTTGTGTCACTTGCATTTAATTAGCACATGCCAAACCAGAGTTGTCAAACATATAAGTTACAATATTTGGCATTTGGCCATACTTCACGAAGGTGAATTCTGCTAACTGGTATTTTGTAGAAATATATTTAGCAAATCACTGTTTTGTACTTCTCTTGAGATTATCTTTTCCAGCTTTAGAAAGATGATAAATTCAGTTATATTGACAAGTGAAGAGAACTCTTACCAGTCAGGTTAAATTGCATGCCTAACAAAAATAATAGTAGCTAATTAAAGTAGCTGAAACTGCTTCAAGGCTTAGAATGCACAAGTGTAGACCTGTTTGTCACCAGACAACTTTAACTTTTAATAACTGACCTCAGCTACCAACAAAACCCCTCCAACTAATAATCTTTAAAACATTTAGCTGTCAGTGACCTTGTCAAAACTGGGGCTTTTAAAGGTAAGCACGGATTCTTACAGGGTGCCCAGGACACAGCTCACTATGCAGAACGTGTTATATCAACAAAGCTTAGATTTAAAGACAAAATAACATCCTCCTGCAAACTCTTCCTGGGCTGGCAAAACACACATGCAACAGCTTGAAGTACATTGGAGTTGAGAGGGGAAGGATTGTGCTTATTCTACTTGTTTGTTTTGAGAAGGGGGATCTCCTGCAGCAGGTTCAGATAAAACCACAAATGTGGTCTCACATCCATCCTGAACAAGGTGCTTTGATGGGGTTCCACATCAGAATGCTTCTTAGAAGCCCACTACTATAAAAATTTTTTTAAACTAAAGTACTAGTTAAAATCCTAATTCTTGTTAGATGAACAAACCCCAGGAAGTTTCAAGCTGCTCTGGTAGGTAGGATCTTCCATGAGAATACCACGTGCTTCAACTCTCTAGTTTTCATATAATTAAAACACTGTCAAAAGAATAGACTATAGAATTAAGTTCAACTGAAAATCACAATGCTCTTTATTATTAATTCAGTTTAAAAAACTTGTACACTTATATTTCAAACAGTATTTTACAGTCTTATCAAGTAACCTGTGCCATTACTACATCTTCAGAACACAACAGTTAAAATAAATATTTTAATACCCTGAATCTACTATTATTTGGTTAAATTAACCAAGATAATGTGTCAAATAATGAAGATGAGCATTTAATTTGCAAAGGGAGCTAAGCTAAAAGTAATGCAATTTATTCCCACCTTAGAAAATGCTGAAGGAAGGGGGAAGAATTTAACCTTTTTATAACACTTGGAGTACAATACAGAAAGATCTTCCTAGGAGGTTTATCACTGACAGCTTCAATCCTGATAATATTAAGCTTGCCTAGACTAATCTCATGACAGAATTTCTTGGTATGTTGACAGATATTCTAACAATGCCACTCCAATGCTCCCTGCACCAACTTTAAAAATCAGTCTCAAAATTTTTAGACTAATGAGTCATGAATAAATATAGTTCCTGCTTTAAGACTTTTTGTATATAATTATATGTTTCGAAATCACATATGGTAAGTCTCATTTGGGAAAAAAAAATTAGTTTTCAGATCTAAAAGAGACATTCTCATTTGGGTTTCTGTCAAGCTAAGTTTCAGATCAGATAACAGATACACAACCAACACAGGGGATAAGCAAATTAAAACCTACCACTGAGTATGGCCAGATATGCACTCAGAAGAAAGAAAGTTCAGGTAAAAATCCTTTCAGGAAAAATCTTCCATTGAGCCATCAGCATCCACATGACTGATTTTCACATCCACAACACCCTGTGGTGAAATATTGCACCACTTCTTTCATTTAATGACAATTTTCCTGCTAGTAAGTTCATTGGATGCCACCCAGTTGGTCTACTGGAAGGGGCAGTGAATACTGTAATGTCTTTTTGGAAGACAAAATTAATCTAGTCTCACAATCTCTGATTTATGTAAAATATAATAGGTTCTAACTTTTTTTTTTTCTTTTTCCTTGACCACAGCAAGATTGCAGGTCTTCTCAAACTGGAAATGGTTGGAATTAGGTAATGTCAGTTATTTTCTCTGGCAAGCAACTTTTCAAATTACTTAATCTGCACCACACCATACACTAATTTATATACTCTATGGAAAAATCAACATTTTCGAAGACTCAGTGACACATCATTAACTGTCTCTAATGGATAAAATGCAGAAATAAAGATTAGCCTTGAAATAACAACAAGCCATAGTGAGAGCAATTACCTTGCTCAGTGGCAAACAGAAAACTTTATTCAGTCTCTAGTGCAGGTTACATGAGCCCTATACCAACAGAAAGTAACATGTTGTAATTCTAATAGAGCCTAAAAGAGATTTCAAATAAGTTTTCCCCAAATCCCACCGTTTGGTTCTTTAGTGTTAAGACCAATTGTTGAATTGTAACAATTCAAAATACACAACCAAAACTCTAGATACAAATTCAGTTCCCCAAGTGATGGTTGTCTTTCCACAGGGAAAGTAAACACAGATAAAATATTCGGACCACAATGTTCTCATCCCTTTTAGAAAATGAATGAAAATTACTGATTAAATCTGTCACAAGGCTGAAAAGCCAGACTCTGAAGAGCTTCTGTTGGTGTCTATCACTAGAGACAAGCAGGCTCTTAAAACACTCTACAGGCACAACTTCTTTAAAACCACCCAAATCACCCAGTCATGTGCCAGTCCCTAGGCAAGGCTGAAATCTCTAACTTGTTCTTAATTATGAGTGTCATGAGATCCAAGTGCTCCTTCAGGGTGGAGAATAATACAAGAATTCTTAATTTTTCTGCTGGTTTTGTGTCAACTCAATCAAACAGAAAGGAAAGCTAGATACCTCAGCTGCAGCAGAGACATGGTCCCAGAGAGTTGCACTGTGGTCTGTGAAGGGAATTCTGGTGTAATCTATTTAATCATCTCAGTGTGCCTCATCCACACCCTGATAGAAAGCAGCCTTCCATCACTCTGCTCTCAGCTGATTCTGGCAACCAAAAGATTAAAAGGTTCTGCATTGCATGTCTTCCTCAGATAGCCAAATTTAAAAAAAACCCCTTTGTGATGATACACGGTTTGAATCTAACAGCAGTTTACAAAATCTTAACTGATTAGTGTACTTTGCTAATAAATCCTGAAATATGTTAAACGGTCTGTTTACAAACAGAATTCTAGGGTGCTCAAGCCTGTCTAAAATTAAGATTTTGATTCACCTCCAGTAATCCTTGAGACAGACAATAGCCCATTCTGAAGGCTACACAAAGTGAAGGAACCTGAGAATTATACTTTTTAAAGTCTGACTTCAAAAAACAGTGAAAAGAGAGGCTGTTTAATGAATACACTAGAGAGTGAAACGCTTCAGAATATGGCTTTAAGAATCTATATATTCTATACTAACCAATAAGAAGAAGGGTTCCAACAGCTACGCCTCCACCTGGAAACAAAACAAAATGAAGAATAAAGTAAGACTACATTTTAATACTATGTTAGAGAACAATTAACTTTTCTTAGTTTCTAAGTCAAAGAAAGGTGATAACGGGGAATTTAAAAATATAAAAGTGAACAACATTTTAATTACCTTTGCAATACTTACTACAATTCCCTATTATGAAATAATTATACATTACATGTAATTATATACTGCACATTACAATTACTTTCACAATATACTGTACTATCATCATTGTGGTAAAAAGATCCTGCAGAGCTCTACGCAACCACGCTCAAGTACTGCAGTGGTGATGTACAGTCTGAGCCAGCAGATTTTTACTGGGATGACTCAAGTGAGTAAACATTCTCCAAACTAAATTAATATTAATCACTATCAATTGATATTCCTTTGTATCAAGAAGGATGTAAGCTAAGTGACCTACTAAGATTTTAGTAGGTTTTAGCAAATTCCCACCCAAGTCTTCGAGGCAAAATCCCGGCTCCACTGCTCTTTGTCTTACTGCTGAAAACTGACATGGCAGCAAGACTTTCACCCATTGAAACCTGGACTGAGAGATCATAAATGCCACAACACACACTATGAAAAAACACACACTACTGAAGAGATTAAAGTCTTTTATAGTAGGTCTTGGAGATAACTCCATGAATTCCTTTACAAGGACAGTGAAAGAACTACTCATATTTTATTTTAGGGAGAGAGTACACTGATTTATAATCTGAATTCCAAGGATTACAATAGTGGAATAACCTGAAATCAAACTATTTTGTTTAACAATTATGTAAGACTGTGTCAGGAAAGCTAAAATCCCTGGAAGTGCTCAGATGGCCATATGTAACCAGCCTACTAAAGTGTTTTGCATGGAAACTGCAGGATGTCGTCTGCAATTTTGTACTGATTTAAAAGCAAGTTAGGAGCAAACTAATTAATGGATCCCATCAGCACAGTATGCAAAGCTCCAGAAGTCAATTCTGGATTGCACAGATGGACTCCAGTGAACAGGATCTTTCACTTTATACATTTGTAAGAGCTCAATAAACTCCACTAGAAATTGATTCCATCATGAGCTGGATCAACTTCTTAATCTTCAGCTTTGCTAGTGGGATACCTGCAGTATCTGTAATGTTGCCATATATCCAGAAGGAAGAGAAAAAGCAAATTGCTCTCCCTTAGGCCAAAAACTGCTAATACTGTTGCATAATAGCACCTGAATTAAAACCAGAACAGGATCACTTTGCCATCATGCCATGATGCACCACAGTTCCAGCAGTACTGGGCAATGAAAGTGTTTAGTCAGCTACTAATTTTGTAGTTATAGAGAAGCAGATGTTTCAAGCTAAACTCCCGAGTCAAGATGTACAAATGCCTCAATATCCACAGCAAGATGATCAGGTAATTAAGCATTTTCTAGATATTAAAAAAAATAAAACCACCAATTTTAACTGTTGTTTATCAGAAACTTAGAATCACTCGTGAAATCCCCATGTTCTAAGCCAATGATTTTTGTTCAATTTATTTGTTCAGGAGATAAATGCAAATGAACCCAAAAGATGTACCTCAGGGGAAAGCAAAAAAAAGACCAAAATCTGAAATCAGACTGATGTTTGATACAAAGTATGCTTCCAATACTCATTGCATTTAATTGTTCAGAAGACACAGCTTACTGTTTAAAATGAACACATGCTCTATACAGCCCATAGTAAAGAAAAGCTCCAAATGTTGAGATTTTACCAAATCCTAGGTTGACATAGAAACTATGATTAAAGCAGCCATAAGTAATGTATTACCTCATGGCAATAAGGACTTTAAAACCTTGGTTAGAAAAAGTTCACTTGTAGCCATGACAGAAGTAGTGTCTCTTCTGCTTTTACAGTGAATTTGTTTGTCAAACAGTGCAGCCAAAATTCTCTCAAGCTGTATTTTCAGATCACCAATGGTAGTGTTTCTACAAGCCAGAGCTGTGACATATGTGCACATACCCTGGTTGCTAAAGGCAAACTCAGGTCAGAGCATTGTCTTTACGTTATCAGATGCAGTGAGTGGTTTGAACAAGTGTCTTCTATTGGAGGGAATGCAAAACTATTGCAATCACCATGGTTACATCTTCATATTACAATGAGCAAATTAAATGAAACAAAATTAAAAGTAATTAAACAAAAGACAAACAACGGGAAAAAATAGCAGGAATGCTGATAGAATCAAAAGGAAGAGGCAAAATCTTTAAGTTTCTCAAGAAAGCTGCTGTGAACTTGTTATTCTTCCTAATTTCACTATTTTAATTTTTCTTTGCCAGTATCTAAGGCAGTAGAATACATAAACATCTAAGCAAGACTTGTAACTTTCCACATTGCTACTTACAGCAGAGAGATTTAAGATCTTATGGAGAGAAGCACAACAAACTTTGCAAGCTGAAAAGTGCTCAGACTGTTTTCAAAGCATATCTCTGACCTTTTTTCAAGGAGCCTGAAACAAAACATTCAATGCCAGGCATGTGATGGTTATATTACACCATAGTTGCAGCTCATTGCAGAGGGCTGCTCTGGCACACATCAGGCATACATGGCCCAAAAACCTTGAAAGTAAACTTGAATATAAAGTCTGGAACTGCAGTGTACTGTGATGGTAACACAGCTTTTGAAATCCAGCACTTATCTACCACTTCTCTTCCAAAGGAAATTCACTCCTTTAGAGTGAGTCACAACAATGTAACAATCAGCCTGCAGCTGTAGGGTGAAAGAAACTCCTCCTTGGATTCTCAGCCTTTTCCTCTCTTCAGAAGCTTCTCATTACATCTGTGTGTGGTAACACCATACTTCCCCTCACACACACTCACTCATAAGCTGTACCTTCATGGCAAATAATCCTGTATCTGGGTTACAGATTCTGCACAGAGCAAACTTAAATTCAAGCCCAAGCCAGAGATCTACAAGACTGCCTAGTGATTGTTACAATGTATGTCTATGAAAATAACAGACTAAAAGAGTTTATAGTAACTTCCATTGGGAATTCATACCAAAAAAAGGGATTGTCCTCAGTCCCTGGTGACAATAAAAATTAAATACTTTCACAATCAATTATTTAACTGCTAGTGGGCAAGACAAAAGAAGAAAAGTACCAATATTCTTTCAGAAACACATAAACAGCATTCTGCAACACATTTATGAAGCACGTCCACACGCAGAAAAAGGACACAAAGCAGACCAAGTCAACACTTGCAGAGTCAGCAGCACAGTGGTTTGCACCATCAGAGGCTCAGTCAGGTGCTCAAAGGATGTTCCTTACTCAGTACTCTCCAGATCACATCTGGAACACAAGGCACAGATGACTTTGAGCCCCTCTGTTCAAGAAAGAATAAAGATAAACTGAAGTGAGTCCAGAGTGAGGAATGAAAATGGGCCAACTGAGAGAGGGAGATTCAAGAATTCAAGAGAAGTGGCTGAAGGAATTAGGCTTGTTCAGCCTGGAGAAGAGAGGAAAACCTGAAGGCCCTGGGGTGGGACCCAAGAGAAGCTACTGACACTGAGCTGAGCTCTTCACTGAGATGCAGTGGGAGGGCAACAAGCAACAAATGGGAGATAAAACAGGGGAGGTTCCCAGTGGATATAAGGAAAAAGAAAATTCCCTACAAATATAATTAAGCATTGGACTGGGTTATCCTGAGGTGCTGCTAAATCTCTGCCATTGTAGATTTTCAAGACTCCACTGGATAAAGCCCCCAGCAATCAGATCTGAATTCAGAGCTGAGCCTGCTTTAAGGCTGAAGAGGATAAATTCTTGATGTCCCTCCTCAGTCTCCAAAGTCAGTGATTCTGTACAGGGTCACCCAGCTGGAGATCTGTTCCAACAATGCCTGGCATCAGTGGAAACTTGAGTATAGCCAGCATGCTTAGCAGAAGTCTTTCCTGGCCTACCCACTCAGCCTCCAAAAATCAGGGATTTAAGGGCTAGGAGGTTACCCAAGGTTTAATATAGGAATGTAGAGCCCAGGTCTTCAGAGATGCCACGACCCAAAAAAACATCTAAAAGTACTTTCAAAAGTTGCTGTTCCTAGGTGCAAGGAATTTCCTTGGTGTTCAAATATATTAGTAAGCTCAGGAAATTATGAAACATTTAAAACACAAGGAAAACATAGAAGGGATCCTGGGTTTATTGGAAGTGTCCTCAGTTTCCATAACAAACCACTAATTGTGTTAGCAGGTGCCTAGAATTTTAGGAGACTGCCACCATGGGAGCTGTCTACATCTTCTGAGCCATGCTGTGCAAAATCCAGTTTCTAAAAGGGAATATGAACTGGAATATTCAGCACAAATCTGCTTTTCATGCAATTAAAAGGCTTCACAAATTACACTCACTTAGTGAAATATTTCTCTCTCAAGCAGGAAGAGCTTCCTCCACAATGATCCTAATCCCTGATGAAAGTGCAGACTCACACACACACACACACAAAATTATATACAGGCTGCAAAAAGTCCTTCATACAATGGACACAACTTTTATATTATCATTAATCATATAGAGTATCCCTAGAGAGAAAAGTGGCATGTTCTGTGTACTCCAAAGATGAATGAACAAAGCTCAAATCAGGCCATTCTCACCTAGAAGTCCCACGTATGTACATTAAAGATGCACTGCAACTGTGTGTAGAGCTAGGGGATCACACAACCCTGGTGCACACAGATAAATCACGCTGTTTATACCAACAAATTAATTAGTTCCTAATCGAAGGGAAAGTGACAGTTCACGACACAGATGATACAGCAGAAGTCACAACAGATGAGTCCACGGGACCATCTCACACGCTGACACCGACAGCAGGCAAAGGCAGATCCGCAGATAGCAAAACCAGCGTCACACCAGCGCAATTTATCTAAGCGGGGCACTTTAATGATGTAGCTGTGGCGAGCAAGGCAGAAAAGACACACTGAGAATCCCAACGCATTCCACCACCTGCCCACCGGAGAGCCCCAACTACTCGGCGTTAATGCAGCACACACGGCTGTCCAAGCCGAAGCCTCGGAGCCCTGCCTGTGGCAGTGCGGAACGCGCCAGCAGTGTGCAGCTCCGCGCCTTCACGGAGCGGGTCCGCGCCCCGCAAGGCTGCCCAGAGCGATGGCAGTGCGCGGCACACGGCGATCCGCCCCTCCTCAAGCTGCAGGCGGGAAACACGTCCTGCCTCGCCCCGTCCTCCTTCCCCGTCCCGCCCTCCCCTCAAGCCCAGGGACTGCGGGGAGGAAGGAAAAGCCTGCGGGAGCAGCCGCGGGGTTACGGGAGGCGAAGGGCAGGCAGGGCCTGGCAGAGGGGAGGGCGGCGGGGCGGAGGGGGCGCAACACCGGGTCCCAGTCCCGCTCCCACCAACCTAGCACACAGTCCAGGGAGGGCAGCCCGCTGGAGAGCAGCAGCTGCCCGTGGCGCAGCGAGGGCCGAGTGCCCGGGAGGGCGGGCGGTCGGGGGCCGGCCCCGGGCCTGCGCTGGAAGCTGGTGCAGCCCCGCGCCCCGCCGACCGCCGCCATGTCGGGGCCGGGCAGCCACCGCGGCCGGGAGCGCTGGGCCCGCGCTCCGCCAATGTGAGAGCGGCCCGGGGAACCGCCGCCCAATGGGAGCCTGCGTTGTTGGCACGTGCCGAGCCGGGGGGCGGTGAAGGGCTGAGGGCCCGGCAGCGAACGGGGAGGTGAGAGTGGGGCCGGGACGGCCGGGGGGCACCGGGGCTTTGCCTCGGGCTGAGGGGCTGGCAGCGGGCACGGACCGGCGCGGCGAGTGCCCTACGGGTGCTGGGGAGGGGACAGCCCGCTTGTCCCGCGGGTGCCCGAGGTGTCTGTAGGGCCGGGCGTGCAGCGGGCCGTGAGCGGACAGGCTCGCCTGGCACGGCATCAGCCCCTTCGAAAAGAGCCTGGAAGGGAAAAGTGCTTGTAAAACGTATTTACGTAACTGCGTGTAACATAATATGTGAGTATACTTGGGGTCCCTGCTTGTTTGTGCCTAGCCACGGACCTGTAGCGAGCGTGTGGTTTAATGCCTTAACTTGGGAGCGAGATCTTGCAGCAGCGTGACGGCCCTCGACCAAGACGTGTGGTAGAAAAAGTTAAAAGACATTAAAATGCTTTGACAAATTCTAGTATGTTGCTTTGTCAATCAACGCTTTATGTTCTGGTACTCTGAAATCAAGGGTATGTAGAATGTCAGTATGTATAGAGTATACAGAACACCCACTACCACAAGTACTTTTATGTTTGTTTTTCATCTGTTGGTGATTCAGATGCATCCCAAGCTGCTTGAAGACACTTGTACACAGCAGAATATAAAAAAGAAGCTTTAATACTATTATCTCTCACTCCTTAATTCCAGTGAATAACATTTATTGTCGTTCTAAGCCAAATTTTTGAACACCTGTGGCTCTCTTTTTAATTGAGGGGAAAAAATCCTCATGTTAAATATGAGCAGCATGAAAGAGCTGAATATGTGGGCAGTCCTGAACCTCAGAGTTTTTCCCTTATATCCAATTCAAATTCAGGAGCACGAAGCTTCAGTATGATGTCTTCCTAGCTGGGGAAATGATGTTCTTTTTGCTGCTAGCCAAGCTTCTTCACATGCTGGGCAGTGGACAGTTCAAGATCTTTTATCAGGAGTATCAAGAGGTAGTCTTAATGTTTTGTATTTTCTGCTAAACTGTGAAACACTGAATAATACTTAATTTTAAGTATAGATTACTGCTTAGTGAGAGTTATGTGTATCTGTAGAGAAGAAAAATGAAAGGAAGTTGGAAACCATGGCAAGAAATAAATATGGCTGTTTAATTTCACTTCAGGTGTGAATATCAGGAATAGGAAAGGCCAACAAAATAAAGACCCAAAGCATAATTCACAATTCTTTTAAAAGGGCTTGGGCATCTGTTTCTGTTAGTAGGATCCTGTGGTGTAAATTCTGTCTAACTGAAGAGGAGGCTGAAACATAGAGAGAGTTCTCCACTTTTAAAACATGGCAGTAACTCTGCCATTTCTTTCTGTACTGTCCTCCTGGAGCCCAAATCCCTGAGTATTTCAGGTGTGAGTGCTTGCAGGTGGGTGTAACACAACAATTGCAGGGTATCTGCTGGAGAACTTTGTTACAGAAGCTCATAACCCAATGATAAGGATATCTTTGATAAGTCACTGCTTACCTGTGAGAAAGAATCCAGTGATAAACTGCATGTACTCAATCTCTGGGATGTTTTTTTCCCATTCCAAGCAGTAAATTTTCTTTTCTTACTTCATTAACACGAAGCATTTCCTTGCTTTATTTTTTTAAAATTAAACTACACTATTTTAGGTTGTCTTAACTTTACAGGATAGGTGTAAACATACATCCTATGTATGATGAGAGGGCTGAGCCCTCTCTTCTTTCATTTCTCATTACTACTAGCCTGACATGTAAAAGTTTTTTAATATTTTTTTAACCTCATTTTCCTACAGGGCAATTAAAACTGGATGCTAAATAATTCTTTCTCTTTTTTTTTTCTTCTTTCCTATTGGAGCCCACATAATGAAATTATTTTGCAAATGGGAATGCTTGTGCCATGCCCCTACCATTTTTAGTGTTTCTTGGATAAACTGCACATTTACTGGAAATCTCTGTGGCTCAGGAGCCGATCCAGTAGGTCAGGGTTGCAAAAGAGGAAGTCTCACTCCCTTTTCCTCCTCTGTTTCCAGTCCAGCAAACCCTGGTGCTTATCAGTTCCCTCCTTGAGCTGATTGAGCTCACTAACCTGGCTTGGAGCTATGGATTGACTTTGTTAATAGTTTTATTTGGTACCATCCTGCTGAGCTGGTGCTGTGTGGAAAAGGGCACATACACACAGTGGGGAGGGGCAGCCCAACCTCCTAGCTCTTGCTAGCTGTGAACTTCTGTAGTTATTTCAGAATTTCATGGATTTTTACATAAAGTGATACTTTTGTTACCAATTTTTTTTGTAGACATCCTTCCAAATACAGAGAAATGGTGTCTTACATTGTAACTTACAGCAGGAGATACTGTTCCATATGTAACAAAAACAATGGAGAAGTAGATACAATTTTTTCAGTATGAGAATTGAGCTTCTAAATTATAGCAGTAGTTCTGCTTGTGATGTTCATTTTTCCCCAGTCACATTTTAACCTGGGTGCAGTTAAAGTCCTACTGATTTAGAAAGTGAGGGGAAATAAGCTATTTTGCAATAGGTGGGGGTTTTTTCAAATGTTAACATTGTAATATAATAAAGCTTCCCAACTTACTGTGCTTAGGAAAATACTGCTTACAACATCTGACTTTTCATGTATTTCAGACAAATTTCAGAGAAGGAACTAATTTAATGGAAGTTTAAGTTCATATTTATTTTTAGTTAATTATTTTTAAATCAGTGATGTTTCATTTTCAGGAGTAACTGGGGTTTTTTTCACTCTTTTTGAATGATAGTGAAGGTTTGCTTATATTCACATGTCCAGTTCTGAAAAGGTGAATTTTCAGTCATTGTAGAAGATCCCACTAGGATCTGCTGTCTGGCAGAAAGCAAGACCACAGGAACTGTAATTCTAGACATTACCCTAATCCTCAAATGCACATTATGAGGTAGATAAGTCCTACTATTCCTGCTCTAGGGGTGGAATGGAAATGCAGAGAAACGAAGGAACATGGAAATTATTTCCAGTGCTCAGGAAATGTCTTAGGAAGTTATTTCTTGTCAGCTGAGCTATGGCAATGGACAGGGGTCATACTCAGCTCATTGGAGAATGGAGAGGTTTAAACATTTTTCATCTATTTTGAGATATCTTAAACTGTAGAATAATCAACTTTCCTTCCTCACAGGTCACATGTTGTCACGTAGACCTGGTCAAATGGGGATGTCAATTTTAACTGCACATCTTAACTGTGCTGTGGAGAAATCAAGCTCTCTGTTTTCCTCTTCTTGCAAACTTGCTGGTCCAATTCAGCTATTTGTCTGTGTGAAATGCAGATTCTAAGATGGATTAGGAGGATTTTGGGTGAAAGTTCCCTAAGGGAAAAAAAATGGAGGGAATACAGTGGTGAGTGAGAGAGCAATCCTAACATCTGGGAAAAGGGNGGTGAAAGTTCCCTAAGGGAAAAAGAGCAATCCTAACATTTGGGAAAAGGTTATGCTTGGAATTTGATCTGCAAGTACGTTTGACATTTCTCTTCAACAGCTGTAGCCTACAGATGTGGGGGAAATCCTGGTGTCCCCAGAATAGCAGCCCTTGAAGTGTGCTTTGGGTGTTTGTGGTCGATAAGAGGAAGCACAGTTGTCGTGGCCTCTCTTTACCATGAGGGTTGCCCGTGTCGGCTCGTAGGGCCCTCAGTTAACACCAGCAGCACTGTGTGGGCAGCGTTCCTCGACAACACAGTGCTGTTGATGGGTTGTTCTGCTGTCTTTACTTCCAAATTAATGCTTTTGCTAGGTTTTAATTGTGCTGCATAAGGTTCATGTATGCGCTTGTCTTTGAACAAAATACTGTTCATTCTGAAATAAAACACCAGCCCATTTTATTTCAAACCTGTATGTCTGCCTGACCAGTTTTCAGTGATATTTTTCTGTTGGATGTACGTGTGGGATAGAGAACCAGAAAACCACATCCTAGTGGCAGTTTTAATTCATAATCTTATTAGTGTTTGCTGTTCCATCGCCAGGCTGCTTCGCTCATCAGTTGTGGAATGTGCTGGTATTAGACTGTACTGATTAAAGTTTTCTGGTCACCAAAGCAGATTAGCCACTGAGTCACCTGACCAGGCTGGGCTCGCAGTCATGTGACCCAGCGCCCCGCTGAGCTCCCGCTGCGGGCTGAAACAAGGTAGTTTGCTTTTGAGATGTTCTTAAGTATCTAACAGCATGGGTCGTGGATTATGGCTGCAAAGAAGATGGCTTCATTTTCCTGATCTTTGAACTAGCTAGAATGGGATAAGTTTGAAAGTGCAGGATCTTCAGGCCATGAGCCAACAACGGGAAAGAATGTTTAATCCTGGAAGCTCTGACACCAAAAGACCTGTTTTTTTTCAGTGTGAAAAAGCTTAAAGACTGCTTATCCAGTCAGTCTGTGGCAAACGAAAGAATTAGTTGGAGTGTTTACGACTTGCCAGTTGTACGATATTATATAAAACATGATGTGATCTTATTCAGAAAGCCTCTGGATGTTACCTAAATTCATCCTTGTGAGTATCCTGAGCAACAGGAAGAAAATTTAAACCTGTGTCAAATTTAAACAGCTCTTTTAAAATAGAAGTAAATTAGGAGACATGAGTTAAAGTAGTATTTGCTGAAGACAAGAAATTAGTTAAGAAGTTACTTAATGTTTCTGTATTTCAGAACTGTACAGTATAATATAACCTGCAGAACAATAATCTTGAGAGTGAATTGTGAGTTTAATTTAATGTCTTAATAAGCATTGTACAGATTGGTGCTGTATTTAATAGAGATTATTTTCCTTGTATTTCTCATACTTCCTGGTGAGACCCACAAACATGGAACCTCAGGTTTCCAGTGTACTGGCCAATGATGTTTTCTGGTTATTGTCTCCCATAATATTCCGAACAGGAACGCTATCTTGATTTTTCAGCTACCCCAAACTTTCACAGCACTCTGACCATCCATAGAGTAGGGCATGAACCAGGGTGTGCTGTAGTAAATAATTCTGTAGAGATGTGTAACTCTACCTGGGCTGAATACAGAGCCTTGCTTGCTCTTCAAAAAACTGACTAGAATGGTAAACTAATTAGGTCACTGAGGGGCAGATGAAGAAAATAGTCATTTTGGCCTTTAAGTAGTCAGGAAGTAAAATTTAGATTTTTTCAGTGTGAGTTATAAAGTTGGATAAAAGACAAGCAAGCAACCTGGTAAACTCATTGTAAAGCCAGATTCACAACTGGCTACTTAGGGAAACTTGAATTGTTTCAAATTTGGAATAATGTTTTGGTGAAAAAAAACCATCAGGAAGCTCTGAATATCTGGCTTTTTTTGTAGCCAGGCTGTATTTTAGCAAATCATCATTATTCTTTATCTCAGTGGATTCAGCTTCCATCTCCTTCACTGAGCCTGCCAATTCCATGCTAGAAGTGCTGTATTTGTGGGAACCCCATTTCAGGAGCAAGTATCTGAGAGCAGGACTGCCATTTTCACCCCCCTTGTACTAAATTGCATTTTGTGTGAGATAATATATATAAGAAGAATAAAAATGAATTAACACTTAAGACCCTAGATACTGAAACACACTGAGGAAAACTGAAATGTTATCAAGGTCCTAGAAATAACAATCCTGCAACTGGTTACTGCAGAATAACTTTGTGTATTGCAAATGGGACACACCTGAGGTTGTGGGTGCTGCTGGAAATGTGAGCTTCACTGATTGCTTCAAAGTCCTGTCTTGGTTTTGTATGGAAGGAATGGATGTGTCTTATTGCAATGAGGGGGTAATTCATCTGAAGTTTTAGCCCTAAGGTTTATTAAAATATGAGTGTGTCTTCAGTAGCCATGTTTTCAATATTTCTGTGATTTACAGCTGTGACTGTGTCCCTAGCAGAGGAAGAAAGGTAATGGAGCTTTTTTTTTTTTTACAACCTGTTCTTATATTTCTGAGAAAGTTAGAGCCTCATACTTTCACCTTTTCTCAATTATGCTTCCATTGGTCCAAGAAATGTGAGGCACTGTTTGATCTTGGTGTTCTCATGCTATTGCCAAACCACAATGATGTTTTAATAGAATTTTTAACATTTCTGGCACAAAAGAACTGAAATTCACAAACATTAAGTTGTAGGAATATCATCAATCTTCTTAGCATGCACAAAATATCTGTGAAAGGAGCTGTATGACCAGTCACTGATTTTCCTTTTAGAAAAGCAATGTATTATGGAAGAAAGGGGAAGCCACGTTCTGTACTTTTGGAACAAACCAGATGAGCAAATTTAGATGAAATAAAATCTTATCACTTACTACAAACCTAAATAGTTTTTAAGAAGGCAATTCAGGGAGACAATACTAATGAATTATACAGTGATTTTTTTTCTGTACTGCTTTTCTGTTTTACAAGTACTTGTGTCCTCGTCTGAAACCCCTGTTTGGAGTGAATGTCTGTGATAAAATGAGCTATGTAGGCCCTGCTTGGTGATGTTTGGTATTAGTGAGAGTGCAGTTTGTGGGGATGGAGCCTGCTCATGTCTTGCAGGTGCTCTGCACCTTAGCTTAGAATCATTAGCTAAATTGGAGACACCTCTACTTACTTGATTCACTAAGTAGTCAGTTTTCACATTGGTTACTGTGTCAGCTGTGTCTTTTATTTTAAACCATCAAATTAAATAATAGCTTATGCTGGCTTTCTATTTTAGTTCATTTAAAACCTAGAAGTCAGATAAAAAGATAGTTTCAGAATAAATTCAGTATATTATTTATGAGTGGAGCAACACATTAGCATGGAGTTCACAATAGATCATATCGCTTTTATTCCATCTTACAAGCTTAGCAGCACAAACAGAATAATCAACATATTATTTGGCTGTCATCTGCTGAACAGAAACCAGAGATCACAAGGAGGTTTTCCCTAGCTGCAGTGATGGCCTTTTTGTTCCAAGCCCCCATCTGGGAGGGCCATGGTGTGTTATCATATGGAACGCGGGGTTTGCTGTAATCTGCTTAGCTGCACTGCAGTTTGAATCTTTATTCCATGTTTGTGTAATTTATAATTTTAATGAGACCACGGCTCTTGTGGGCTTTGAAATATATTAAAAGCTCTTTTGTGCATATGCTTTTGTTCTTGCTTAATAGGCTCAGTGTATTTAAAACTGATGAATTTTTATTCATGGATTTGGATGTCTGGGGATTAACTTAGACTGAATATCATTGCACTCATCTATTGATGTTTGGAACTTTTTTATACTTGTATCTCTGAGTGGAGAAGACCTTACAGAACTTGTGTTTTACACATAAAACGGCTCAAAAATAACTAATAAAATTTTATTGAGCAATGAGAAAAAATACTGATTACAGTTTATTTTTACTTCATAAACTCTCATGAAGTACCATTTTGCTCTGAAAAAAGTCCTTGAATCCATGTACGTGTGTTTATTTAGAACTTTATAACTAAAAAGCAGTTTGGGAAAGCAGTCAACATTTTTGCAGAATAATAGCAGTGATAAGCGCTTGATTTGCATTTTTCTTCTATTCAGGTAACTTGAAAATGTAAACAGTGAGCACTCTGTTATATGACTGTTGCCTTTCTCCTGTTTTTTAAAACATTTTTTTAAGGCAGAGTGTGCATAAGCTATTTTATTAGAAGGTGATGGTTGTAACTGGTGAGTACTGATAAACATACAGAAGGATTCTTCACTGCTATTTTCTGACAGTGCTAAAACTGGTCTTGTTTTTTGCTTTTGTATTTTTCAGATATTTGATTGTTTGTTTATGGTTTAATTGTCTGTCAGGTTTGATTTACTGTTTGTTTAAAGATTTGATACTTTGTGACTTCTGTGTTCCTAAACTACTGTGAAGCACTCTTCAATGATGCAGTTCTCTCTGAGACCAATATTGGTGATAAGATGGAGACAACTGTATTTTTTCTAAATAGTCTTGCTGATGGTGCACTGAAGTGTGGAGGGGTTTTTTGATGTGGAGGGGGTTTGGGTTTTTGTGGTGTTTTTGTTGGGTTTGCTGTTCTTTACCAGCAAACCATCCTCTTCGTAATTGCAAAATATTTTAAATAATATTTTTAGTTCTCAGTGCATACGGGAGTTATTTACCCCTCTTCTATTCACTGCTTTGAGCCGTATTTCCAGAATCATGTTTCCACAAGATGTGTCAGCTGGGAAGTGCAGGGGACACGTGAGCCTTGGGCAACTTCAGATTCTGTAGGATTGTAGATTTTTAGTGCCTAACGTGAAAATTAGGCTTGTAGCTCTTTATCTTACTAAACTGAAATGAATTTCCAATGTTTATATGTCTGTGTCTCAAGAAAGCAAATGTATTGAAATTTAACATGAGCACATGTAGTTATTTGACCATTGTGACATAGGCACAGCCCGTTTTTCTCATTTACCAGGAAGGTGACTATGGTGTCTGCCAGACCTTTGGTGTTTGTCCTGACTTTGACCTTGTTGGAGATGACTGTAAAGTGAATATTTTGGCATCCCTCAGAGGCCCAGGCCTGCCATGTATGACCATGCCTTTGCTCAGCTGTCTGGATTTCACTGTTCAGCAAAGAGGAGTGAATGGAGCTGCAGAGAAGGACAAGCTTTGGAACGCATCTGGCCATTAAAACAGCATTTTATTCAGGGTTGTGCAAGTGTTAGGAGCTGCTTCCCAAAGGTAAATAGAACCAGTGAGAACTACCTGAAATCTGTGTTGAAAAACTGCTCATTCTTGTTGGTAGTCTCTGGTTATTTAACACCAGTGAATTGTGTTATGTGCGTGATGTTTACAGGATTAAACTCCTTGTCAGCTTGAGATCAGGAGCTGAAGGAGCTCTCATTGGAGACAAACTGGCAGTGCCTGGTAGAGATAATGTGTAAAAAAGTAATCTCCTCCAGAATATCACCAAGCTTGCTCACATTTGCCAGACCAAGTCCAGTGTTCCTTCCAGAGTAAAGCAACAGCTGGAAATAAAAAGCAATTCTGTCTGATCCCCAGCACAGAGGGGCCTTTTGAAAATTGTTCTTTGTTTTGCTTTAGCTGTTCGGAATCCTCAGATTGTAATTAGAATATTCAAAGCATTTTCTATATTGTGTATCTAATATGGGAAGCATCCAAATAAGATAGATGCCCTTTGCTCTTGTAGCACATGTAGCATCAATTTCATGCAGAAGTTTTAAAATAATAGTTTAATACAAATAAACATAAATATTTAAAGCATAAATTTTTAAATTCAAACATAAATATTTAAATGGCCTAGTCAGCGTGCAGTTTTTTCTTTGGTTTGGGTTTTTGGATTTTTTTTTAAAGTAATCTCAGAGTAATTCTGTGGGAAAGAGATGGTGCAAGTTATGTGTAGAGAAAGGTGTCTGGTTAAGAGTGGAGAATGTTAGGAGAAGAGTTTCTGTTATGGAAGGAAAAACTGATAATTTCTCACTACATATTCAATGAAATTTCGGAATTGGGAAACACTATATCAAGCAAATGTGACCAGAAATTTTTTATGAAAGTGAAAAATCTATTTAGTGCCAAGTGCAGTGATTTGTTTAGTCACACTTTCAGTGCCTGCAACTTTGATTTTCCTGTATTTAAAAATTCAGCACCATATCTTAAGTTGTCTTACACAATGCCATTGGTTTTGTGGAAATGATAAATCTGCTCATTGATTTTCTAATTTTATTATGTACACAGCTAACTGTAATCCAAGATTACAGCAAACAAGACGTTAATTTCTAGACAACCTCTGTACATTTCCCTTAGAGTGTGAGTGTTACAGAAGCAAAGAGTACAAAGAGAATAGCATTTGTGCTATCCTCACAGGAGCTGTCAATAAAAGATGTAATAGGGGATTTAGGAATCTGGAAATGGCCAACTAATTTATGTGAATCTATTTTATTTCAGCTAGAAAGCCCAAGCTCTGTTTCGTCTGCACTGCATATTGCAGAGCACAGGCTGTCTATAGAAAACCAGGCGGCTGCATATGGATAGTCCCTTGATATCATTCACTTGCTGTGTAATCTTATTATGCAAAGTTCTAATCTTCACCTAGAATGAATGCCTCTGGGTCAGAATATAGTCATATCAGGGTTTTTGAGGTCATGTTTTGTGATCCTTAGCTTATTCTTCTAAGTAGAGCTGGGATTTAAAGAGTATTCCCCAGACACTGGCAGAGATAGACGGCAAAACCTGCTGCCTTTTTGGAAGACAAGACCAACATGAGGTCCCTGGTAGGATTAAACTTGATTTGTAGCTGTAGGATTTTTTAACAGATGTATTATTGGACAGGGAATAGGGGGCCACCAGCACAGCGAAATTGGATCACAATTGGCATTCTCAGGGAGTCCGCTGGCTGCTAAAACAGCAGCTGCATGTGGATTTGACTTCTTTCAGGTGAAGCGACTTCCAGTCATTTGGAAAGGATGGGATGAAAAGGAACCTTGGTGATAATTTTGATGTCTGCAAGATTTAGTACCAATGTAATGGGATTATCGGTAACACCTTCACTGCAGAAAAAGCCACCTGGCGCTATAACTGGCAGCAACTGAGAACTAATCCTTTCCCATCTCTTGGATGTCATTCATGAGGCTCAAAGTGATTTCTACCCTGCTAGCTGTGATTAATTTTATAAACAAACAAACAAAAAACCGAGTGATGAAAGCATAGGCTATGGAAGGAAAAGGGAACAGAAGATACTAGTAATTACATTTTGCATTTTATTTGCTGTGGGACATAAACTATGCCGTTGTGGTAAAATAATCAAATTGTGTTCTTGGTGATAAATATGGATGTTGACCTTTTTTAACCAGTGTTGATTTCAGTATAAATTTTTCAGCTACCTGCTATATGATAGTAGGTAGTGCCTGGAAGTAATTACAACAGGTTTTAGGCCATTAGTTCTGCAATAAGGATGTTTATACTACAGAGCCATTAAGTTTTCAAGGGGCCTGTGACTTAAATAATTTGTTTTATTGTGCTTAATGGTCTTTTGTTCGATCTGGTGGAGTTGCCAGCTGATGGTACTTTGTATTAAAATTGTGTGATGTGGAAAACTGTTCAGCTGTTTACTTTCTTTTGATCAACAATTTGACATTGTATCAAAAATATACTGATACAAAGTTCTCAGAGGAAACAATTATATTTTAATGATGCTCAAGGTAATTATTTGTGTGGGTTTTTTTAAATAGACTAGTTTGTTCTGTTGGTTCTTTTACCGGACTTGCTATAACCACCTATTAACTAGAAGTTATCCTTAAAACTACTTGGAAACTTTTAGGATTTTAGTTATTTGGAATGAATATTAGATGTCTAAAGATAAACCTTAACGTTTAAAACACCCTCCCATCCTCAGGAGGTACCTTGCCAGGGTCAGACACTATAATCCAGGTATATATGTGCTTTCATTTGAAATTAACTTTCTTGGGTAGTCGTCAAAAGCTTTTATATAAAGCCAAGAATTTTTTGATCATTATCATAAAATCTGAGAAGCTTGAGCATTTAAAAAAGTCCTTTGTACTGCATTTATAAATGGGGGTTGGTAAAATCCATGTCTCAGGAGTGAAGAATTTATTTTAAAAGAACTGGGAACAAAATTTGAGAGCTCTTTACTCATGTTCTGTCCTTGTGCTTAGTTTTTTATCATGGCAGCTCTAGCAGCGGGCAAAGCTCACTCTGAGCCCTGGGTTTCCCTGAATAGCTCCCAGATCTACTTGTAAGCATCCCAGGGAAATACATGTCCAGTGTAACTATCTCTAGGTTTGTGTCACCCAAAATCCAAAAGGAAATTGCTTGCAATCACTTTGAAACTTATTTTCTGAGATGCATAGCAGTTGTTTGGAGTTTCATAATAAAAATATTTTAGTTACAACCTGACAGCTGTTGGCATGGGAGGTTTGCACATTCTCTTGATGTTGTTACTATTTATTTGTCTCAGTTTGATCTGCATACTCTGGGCATTGTAATGCATTGTTTGTAAATGCCTTTTTACCTGCAATACCCACAGGTGCCTAAATTCTCTACTATCTTTATGTATTAATGTAAGGTTTCTGAATGGAGCATGGAGCAAAAATAGAGGGTGCTTGTGCAGTATTTTTCTTTCTCCCTGAACTGAGAAGCAATGTGAGGCTGCCTTTCTAGCAGGTGCCGTTAAGAAGTATTGATGATGGACTTCTCTTAAAATGTAGTTGTGGTCACAGATTCACACTATTTCTGCAACTGAAATTCATCTGCTGTGCCTCCTTCCTTTTATCACCTGTGCCACAGTTCTGGGCTCACAGTGTGTCTGGCCCTAAGAGTAAGGCATTGGTTGGTGCTTTTCATGGTGCACTGAATTGAGAGGAGCCAGCCACTTCTCTGTCTCACAAGAATGAATTCTGCTGAGAGTGCATTACCCTTCCAGGGGAGCTCTTTCAGTTGTGTTCTGCAGTGTGCTCGGTGCTGCATCTGCCACTGACACAATTCAAGACTTCTCTGTTTTCCATTCTATTTTGGGTCCTTACCGTGAAAATGGTCAGATAGTCTTATGAATGATGAATCACAGGTTGGTTTAAGCTGTTCTAGTCCAGAGAAGTTTATATAAACAAAAAAGTATGTCTCTTTTGGAACAAGGAAATGAACTTGTTAGAGAATACTTGCTCCCAATAATGGTTGTCTTTTGAATGTAGTCAGGCAAAACTCCCATTAAATTCTAGTGAGAGTTGTGAAAATAAAGCTATGCACTTTTAAATTGCTGTCTTTAATTAGTGAAATCAATGAAATGTAGAAGATGATGTCTTTATTTCATTTTGAAGTGGGCATATTTTACACAGCATTTTTCCTTTTTTTCTTTTCAACATACTGTATTTGCTTAGCGAACTCTATTGACCCATCTTAGTAAAAGAGGGAAATCTTACAGTGGTTTTAGTTCATGATGAGGCAACACTGAGTTTAAGGGGAGCAGGTTTCTTGCAGAATGTAGAACTTGCTTCAATTACTTCAGTATGTGTGTTTTCCACTTCCTTGAGTGCAACCATCAAATTCTGGTAAGGAAGCATTTTATTTAGATTAGCATTGCAGGAATTGGATCTCCTAATCAGAGTTGGACTGGAATATTTGGGGAAGGGGGTTAGAAAATGTTTACAGGCTAACGTGCTGCAGGAGTTATGGCACTGTGCTGCAGCTGAGAACAGAAAGACCCGATGCCTTATTTCTATATTCACCTCTTCAGGTCTATCTGATTATTTGTTGGTTTCATTACACTGTTGGGTTTTTTTAATCTTGTCCATCTGTTACACACAAAAGATGGGTTTGTAAATGTTAGATTGCTTGTTCTCCAATGAATGATCCTCTTCTGTTTTGCTGTAGAACCAGCTGAGCACCGTACCACTGTAGGATGCTTCGCAATGCCCTAGGAAAAACCTTCCGATTTCTGGGGTACACGGTGCAATATGGCTGCATAGCACACTGTGCCTTTGAGTACCTTGGAGGAATTGTTGTGGTAACTCTTCATTTTCATGACATTTAAAAGGAGATAAAACTGTAATACTGAAATTTTTATGTGTGATGATGCCTGTATTTCAGGTTTCTTAATTTTCTTCAAAGCATTTCACACAATTTATAGGAAGCAGGTCCAGCCTTTGTGGAAGTTATTGTGTTATTGTGGGAAGTGTTATTGCTTGAGGCATCACTGAAGTAAATGGGAAACTGATTAAGCCTTTTGCAGAGAGTCTGTCCTTTAAGAAAGACTAGAGTCACCGATAGGAAATGCCTTTGTTTCACACTGGACAAATTTCTGGGTGTTTTCTGTTCCCTGCCCCTCCTCCCCAGGTCCTTAACCTGGCAAATACTGCTGCTGGACATGGGGGAGTTTGGCTGTGAGCTGCTCTTGCAGATTCTGTGATGATTCTGTGTCACAGAGAAGAGAAAGGGGTAAGCTGGTAGGGCTTTGAGCACTGCTCCTAAAAATTTCTTGGAGATGCAGTGCTGAAAGGAATCCATAAGGGCCTGTAGCACCTAGTGCAGTTCAGGACCAATCCCAAGGAAATATGGAGCTGTAACAGAGTTAGAGCTGCTCTGGAGGCTCCCTTTAGCTTTTAAATGCATCACACATTCCTTGGAGGAGCTCACTTTTAGTTCTCTACATTACACCATTTCTAACTTATTAGCATATCATTTGAATATAAGTTTATTTTAAATAAAAATAGTTTAACATAGTAATTTTTTTCTCCTTTATTTTTAATTTGCAGTGTTCTGGACCTTCAATGGAACCAACCATTCACAACTCCGATATTGTCTTTTCGGAGAACCTCAGCCGCCACTTTTATTGCATTCGAAAGTACGCTTCTCTGTTGAGACCACATCTGACATTCTCTTTGCCAGGGCTTGTCAATAACCACATTCTGTCCTTTTTTTTTTGTGTATTTTTCTGCTTCTAACTTGTAATTTTTCATTATGTCTAAAGGATGTTAAAATTATCGGCACAAACAGCCCAATGAACAACTTGTCAAAATTCCATTTGGATTTAGTCTATTGTGACTGTCACAGCTTTGTCCAAAATATAGAAAAAAACCCTTTCCTTTTTCTCCCCCTAAATGATTCTATTGAGTAAATGTAACAACTTCTCTAAGCAGTTTGGTCTAGAAAACCAACTATGGGTATTACTGGTCTCAGGTTGCAGTCTTAAATGTTTCATAAATCATCTAAATAACAAAAATTCACTCAACTTCTAAAACTCTGTGAAATTATACCTGAGTAAAACTGAAGAAACCAAAATTGTACACAAGAATTTTCAGCACAATAGACTAATGTGTGTGAGTATTTTTGGAGTAGACACATGGATGCTCATGTACTCAGCCAAACAGTTTGTAATTAGAGTTCTTCTGTTTGTTTTTGTTTCTGTTTTTTCCTCTCAGAGGAGATATTGTAATTGTGAAAAGCCCAAATGACCCCAAATCAAATATCTGTAAAAGAGTAATTGGCTTGGAAGGGGATAAAGTCTGCACAAGCAACCCTTCAGATTTCCTTAAGAGTCACAGCTATGTAAGTATTAGAGTTTCTTACTATGTAAATTAATGATTACTTAAGTGGGCCTGATGGTCTGTAAAGAATTTGCAATATTTGAGGATCATAATAAATCATAAGTTATGTCATTAATAAATTATTATTCTTGAATATGTACAGTAAAATATTGTACTTTTATACTGTGCATGCGCAGTTATCTTTCTCTGCCTTTTGTGTCCTACTATTGTAGGAACTGTAGACGGATCATATTTTTGCTCTGCCCTTTGCTTAGTCCTTCTTGCCTGGAAGAATACTCTGAAATTCTCTGTATAAGATGCAGTACAGATGACAGATGCACGTACTTGATGTTCAGGCAAAACTCTTCCTGTATTTTAAACACTAAGAAGTGAATATTTGACTCTGCAATAGCTTTGCAGATTTTTCTTTCAAAATTACACTTTAGTGTATCTCTACTTCAATGTAGCAATATTTTAATGTTCCTCAGTATGGTTGGAAAAGTAGAAATTTTCCTAACTTGGCCAAAAGGTCAGGTGATGCAATGAAAAGGGAAAAATAATCTCAGTGTTCATTTGTCCTTATGCAGATAGACTTCACAGAAGTTTGGGAAGATCAGTGACAAAATATTTTTAGGAACTTCTTTTTAGGCTATCATTAGAAAAATCCTCAGGAATCATGATCACAGAAAAATGTAGGGTTTTTCTAGTCCCAGAAGCGTTATCTCTATTCAGCACTTCATGGAGCCATCAGATCTTCCCCGGTGTTTTGAATCTTTAAACAAAGCTGTGATTTTGCCCTTTCATATCCACTTCATCCTCAGAATAAGAAGAATGAGCATGTGGCCAAAGTCCTGTGCTGTGAAGGTGGAGTATTTTATGGAACACTCCTTACAGGCAGCTACAGTTTGTGACACATAAATCCTGTAAGAGCTTAGCTTCCATAAAGGCAGCCACCTTCACCAGGGAGCCTCCAGGTACCATTGCTTCATTTGTTTAAAGCAGCTGAAGTGGAGTTTGTCTTTACAGAAAGCAAAAATTCATGTCAACATTTTGTTTAGCACCAGAAAGTAAGGATATGAGTCCCACCCTGCTCTGAGGGTTTGAATCTGTTCCTTGCACTCCAGTGTTGAGGCAAGACATGTTGGGCACCTGCCTCTGCCCTTCTGGTGTAATGCCAGTGCCACTGGAGCTGCTGTTCTTAGACTTTGGTCACTTGCGGGCACAAAGAAGGAACTCATTCTCTGCTACATTTTGAAGGGGTGGACAGAACATTTAGTTTTTCCACAAATCAAATTGTGTTAACCATTTAACCAAGGAAAAACCTACCAAAACCCCCAAAGAAGACAAATTCACCTTTCTTACCAAGTTAAGGGAATCCTCCAGCTCTGGTGGAGCTTGTAATTGTGATGGAATACGCATCTCCCAGAGGAGACCAACCTGAGAGGGAAACCTGGATTCTGTGTACACTGGCAGAAGACACAAACTGAATTTCTCTGAGCATCTTTTTCCTCACTTGTCTTGGTCTTGAAAAGGAAGTCTGGGAAAGATTTGTACTTAAACCAGGATATGAGCTTTTCTGTAAACACTGAAGTGACCAAATGAATATTCAGCAGAACAATTTCTGCCCTAGTGCAGGATTTATTGTCTCCAGTTTTAATCCAAAATACGAGGAGAAAGAGCAGATGGGGAATGCAGAGTCCATTTCCTGTTTTCATAAAGGCTAATGTGTGGAAATACAGCGAAGTGACAAGGTTTTGTAATTCTTACATCACAAATTGTATCTAGGAGGAGAAATTATCTAAATGGAAGTGCTCTTGTGCCTGATACCTGTGCTCCTTCTACCTTTAGTGCTTGGTAAAGAGGTAGGTTTTTCCATCTGTTCAGGAGACACTTCCTTTACAGAAGAGTAAATTCTCAACATGGATATCTGTACTTTATATTTGTAACTGAGGCTGGATTATTCACTAAGTAAATTGTTGGGGAGGGGAAACGTGATACGTGTTTATGTTTAGGCAATTGCCTAATCAAATTCCTTCTTTTAGTGAATCACTGTGCTGTGCACTTCTAACTCAAACACAGAATTCCTCACAGCAAATAATGGCAGCAGATGTACAGAGAACTGGCTGTTTTGTTGATACTTGCCTGAGGTGAGTTTTTGAAAAAAAAGATTGTCCAAACTGAAGAAAGGCCTGGGCTGTGATTCCAAATGGCCCAAAGTGCTGCTGGGGGGTCTGTCTGCCAGGGGAAGGTACCACTCCTTAAGTGAGCAAAGCCTGGAAAGTGTCATGAGTTTTGCACTTTATATTTGGCTACTAACTGCCTTTTTTCAAACAGGAAATCTGAGTGTTGTGTGAATGCTGTGACTCCAAAGTGTGTAAGGTCAGAACAGTCTTTGTTTTTATTATAGTGAGCTGCTCAGTTTTCCTTGAGGGCTTGTCTCCTATTTTGGGGAGTTCCTGCCATGATTTCAGACTTACACAGTAACTAGGAATATCAGATGCCAGCAATATTGCCAAATTAGGCAGCTCAGACCCCTGCTTCAGTCTGTGCTGGTGGTTGCTAACTAGTGGATAGGTTTCCTGAGTTAGCCACTTCCTGGAGATGGCAGAGTACTGGCAATGCAATGTACTTCATGCAGCTGAGGGTGAAATTACCTGTAAGCACCTGCTTTAGATTTGCCCTAACAGGAGAATCCTTAGAGTCACCTTAGCAGGAATTGTTCTTAGTCTGTATTCACTGTCTCAGTGGTAGTGTTGGCATATTTTACAGCATTTAAGTTAGGGATTTTTCTGCTTAGAAGCATTGCCACACACAATTCTTACCCTGAAGCCTAAGAGAATGCTGAAATCAGATCCTACTTGAGATGCTGGTTCATTCATGTATATACTTCTCAGAATGCCTTTATGTGTAGGCAGGAGAATGGAGAACTCTGTTTACAATTTGCTCTGTGTAAAATTACACAGATGAGATACATTATTGCTGCAAACAACCAATGAGATACCTGTAGATTAAAAAAAAAAATCCAAACACAACAAACCAACCTTCCAATCTATAATGAAGAGAAACCAAAAAAATCATACATAAGCTGCATAAGTTCTTCTGAAAAGAGGTATTTCAGTTGAGTAGAATTGCATGATAGCAGTGGCAGTTAAATACTCTTGCTGCTGTATTTAACTGAAGGAATACATCATAAGAGAAAATTATTTTTGTCAGAATGCACTAAAGCTGTATCAAAAAACTGTCTTTGATGGAGTTGTTGGATTACAGGCTGATGGAATTAATGCCACATAAAATGGAGTGGTATAAATTAGGCCTGTGCTGAAATTACATTTTAAGTATATAAGATTGGAGTTTATCTGTAGAACAATAATTAGGGAAATCTTTCTATTTACATGAAAGTATAATGAAATTCCTTTTTTGAATAAGCTGTTATAGTATTAAAAATTTAGGAAAAGGTAGTTTTCCTTTTTGTTGATACCTGGTATGGAATGTGAGCATTAGGCTGGCAGTTTTGCAGGGCTCTTTTTTGGTTTTGTGCTAAATGTACATTTGTAAATAGATTTGTAAAAAACAAGTGGTTTTGCTGTAGTAAACATTTAAGAATGCATAATGTATTTTTTCTGTATCAGAGGCAATGTGGTATGAACCCAGAAGTTAAAAAGGTAAACAACTAATGTTGTATTCAGAATGACTTTCACTTATTAAAATATATCCTATTTTATTCATTTAACTATATGGATGTAAATAATGAGGATTAATAAGGAAATTAATCACAGTAAACCCCTGAAATGGTCCTTAAAAAAAAAAAAACAAAAACATCAGAAAGGTTATTTTTTCATATTTAGGCTTTTATTTCCTGTTTAAAAAAGTCTTAATACAGGTTTATAATTCAGATTGAGTATCTTATTGCTCTATTTGAATTTGTTTTAATGCCATTTACTTTAGCTTTAATTTCTTTATGTACCATATGTTCTTGTGCTGCAGGTCCTATTTACAGTGTGAAAAAGTGAGGGGTAAACCATCAGAATCAAACAGCTTGTATGCCATAAACCACCAATATGCTGAGCCTTCGTGGCACTTAAACAAAAGTAGTCCCTAATAATGTCACTTAATAGAGGCAGGGTCTGTAAATAAGGAACTGCCTTTTGCAAGTCCTGGTGATAAAAAGCTGAGATACAAATCCATATCTCAGCAACACCGTGCTGCTGATCAATCCCAGCTCCCACTAATGCTGCCTGCCTGGCTGCTGGGGGAGTGTGTTTGCCTTGTGCTAAAGCGAGCCTCGCTGCGGAGATGGCATCTCCTCATCCTGTGGGAGCTCCAGAGCTAACAGAATTCCCAAGATAATGCACCTCACTGTGTTTGCACAGTGCTATTAACTCTTCAACAGTTCTTGGCAAATGCAGTAAGAATATGATGTGGGCACTAAGAATAACATAATGTCAAGGCAAACAACACAGTATCGTAATCACTGCCCGGTTCTACAGCTTTTGGGTACACTGTGCAAGACACTGAAAAGTGGTTTGATATTTCAGAGCACTCAGTACTGTTGGATAGTCATTTTAAGGTATCCTAAATAGCAATTAAAAATAAACCTAATTAAAACCCCACTTTTTTTCCCTTTGGTCTGTGTATCTTAATATTTACACTCATGGTTTAGAACTTCACTGAGTAAGTTTCAGTAGTTGCTGATATGGAAAATGAGTAAGGTATTTTCTTGCTCCTCCTTAGCTCTAAGTGTTCTAGAGGCTCGAGAGAAAGTCATGCCATAATTCTAACACGCAGCTGTGCTGAATGTCTGTCTGGGTGGGAGAGGAGAGCTAATTTGGCATATCTGTTGGTTTGCAGATGGCTCTATATCCCAGTATAGAGAGTTCATGACTCATGCTTCCCTTGAATTTTCTGAGAATTCGTTTTAAATCAAAATTCTGATTTTTCAAAACAAAATTGTTCAAGGGAAAAGAGCCATGAAGGATTTTATCAGTCTAATTCCCAATATTTCCAGGGGTTCTTCTGCTCAAGTGGCTTGGTCTTTGTACCTTTGCAGTTTTGGTTTGGTGATACTTCAAGAACATAGAAGTAGCCACATTTTATGATTCTATTATTCCTCTGCTCAGAGTTCAGTAATAACTTCTGGGAAGCTGCTCAGGATGGTGAAACCAACTACTTGGGACTCAGCTAAAGCTTTTGAGCACAAGTTTTAGTCTGACTATACCAGCTGTGCAGGAGAGATTCAAGTCACTCCTGATGGAGCTGGCAGGCAAGATTCCTTAACCTGATATTATTTATCAGCCACTGCTCTCCCAGGCTGAACTGCAGATCCGTGAGCACAGGGCACACCAGTGATGGTGATGGGTTCTCTGTCAGAACCAGGAAGTTCCAGCTGGGGTCTGCACCCACAGGGTTTTTTGTTCTCAGACTTACACTTCTGGGTGACCCTGTTACATCATCTGTTATCTGGAGAAGAAAATCAAACCTTTCTTAATTATTGCTGTCAGAAAGGTCTCTGCAAACTGTTAAGTAATCTTTGATGGATTTGTAATCATTATTTTCTTCTAAAACGCTCATCTTCTGTAAATCTAAGGCTAATAAGAGTCTGGACTGATGAATCACAGACATATTCTGAATTTTTGTTCAGGAGTTTCTAAACGTAGCTAGGAGATTTGGGTCTGAAAGTTTTGACCTAAGAACATGAACCAGTTAGTTTTAATTTTAACTGATAATAGTTTTAGAGAAGGAAAGATGACTAATAATTTAAATTTAGGGTTGCAGATAGAGGTTTTAGAAATCAGATATATAGCTTTTCCAGCTGATTGAGATCTGTGAATTTAACCATATGATCTAGATCTCAGCATTAAATAGTTACAGCAGTAAACAATGCATGCAAGTGTTTGAATTATTTAACACAGTTGAAAACTTTTGGAACAGGTAAAAAGTGATACTGAGAGAAATCAGATATTTTTCTCATTTGACTGGCATAGACATCTCTGATGTGAAAACCTCTCCTATTAAGCCGTGAGTGTAGTGATCAAACCTTTTAAGTTCCACGTAGTTAAGCTCAGAACAGCAGTAGTTACTCCTAAATTACACAAAGTTTAAAAGGAGTAGCAGTGGTTAAACCCCAAACATTGAAATAACCAATGAGTGCTCTGACAAGTCAGTGTAACAGCTTACCCACATTTTTGTTACAGAACAACACCCAACTGGTGTGCTTGCATGGTAGAGAAAAATATCTTAGAAATTCAAGCCTAAGTTAATATTCCTTAGTTCCCCTGTGGTGTGTGAGTTAACACTGGAGGTGATGTTATTTTAATATTGGTTAATATTTAATTTCAAAACTTAGGTCTTCATATCTTACCTTTTTATAAATCTTCTCTTAAAATTACAAATGTCTTGGTAGAGAGAATGAATTCATAATATAAATATGTAATCACAATGAATTTGATTTCTGTATAAAAACACATTAGTGTTTCACTGTTATCCTCTCTAATAACAACCTGAACCAACATCATAATGTCTTCTTTTTAATATGTGCATTTAAACAAACTGGGTCAAGTACACTATGTCTTATTCATAAGCAGCTTAAACTGTTCAGCAAGTAGAGGGAAAATGCTAAACTCTTTGGAAGTACCTATAAATTTAAGGTAAATTAATTTGGTTATATTAAGAAATATTAAAGGTAATTCCAGGTAATTTAGCCTTTTAAGGATACACAGAAGATGTTGATTTAACATCTGCTGTACTGTTTAAGTTCCAGAGTGGTTGCTACCACTTCACAGCTTTTTCAGCACAAAAAAGTAAATATAAATGCTTACCCTGATTCTGAAAATATTGAGCTAATTAATGTGGTTGGGTTTTATACAGATGGCAGCCTTAATATGAACAACATTTATGATAAACCTACAGAAACAGTGCCTGGAGCAACTGGATCATTAAAAAAAGTATTTGTTAAGCATTACTCAGTCTTGGTTCTAAATTAATAAA
The DNA here is from genome assembly GCA_013398275.1 of Promerops cafer. Lineage (NCBI taxonomy): Eukaryota > Metazoa > Chordata > Aves > Passeriformes > Nectariniidae > Promerops > Promerops cafer. The sequence goes on along the minus strand of VZSE01005855.1, from coordinate 522,968 downwards.
TAAAGGATTAAGGGGTAGTTATGTGAGACTTTAAGTATAGAGTGATAAAACAAACTCCTGCATTTCTACGGTGTATATTTTATCCTAACTAGATGCAATTTACTTAAATAAGGCAATTTAATCAGTATTTAGTAAATTTGTCATTTGATATTGTAGAATCTTTCATCATATTTCACTTTAATCAAGAAAGGTAACACCTGTGGTTTATTCACAAAAGCTTCTTTTGTTAAGTGAACACCCGCAGGCCATGAAGCAATTACATTTGTTGCTTGTACCAAAGTCAGAGGAACTTAAATAGACCTTAGTAGGGATAGATGAGAACTTGCAGACTTTATTCTTTTGTCCAGCACTGAGATTAGTTCTTATCATAGCTCAAGAAGGAAGCCTCTGAACTGAAAAGATGGGAATTATTTAAAGTTCTTCTTAAGTTTGAAACTTTGATATTGCTGGAGGTGATGTGAATACCTGTGACCTTACAAAAGTTCAAACATCTACTCCCAGCTGATTGTACGTGCTGATGTTTTTTGAGATTGCAAGACATTCATAAGTCCCCTAAAATCACTAGCAAAAGCTTTCTCAAAACAAAAAACCCAAACCACAGAAGCCTGTTTTTATTTAGTTGGGTTTGGGGGTATTTTTGAGGCAGATGATTTAGTCTGTTAGCTTTATTTGCAATACATTAGTTTCCTAATATGTCAGTTAATGCAGCACAGGGTTCTTATCTCTTGGGTTTGAAGATAATTGAGTAATCAAAGAAAAAAGTTTGGCATCATGTAAAGAGACCAAAAGAATATAATTATTTGATGATTCCCCCCCTTAAGTAAATTAATGTTTTATGCTGGTGAGTATGCATCAAATACCTGCCCTGTACTTCAGTTTTGCCACTTTAACTGCACCACTGAGTAAATTCCAACAGCTCTGCAAATTTTGCCAGTTTGTCGCAGTGGAAGATGGTTATTTGGGGTGAAAGAGAATGAATTACTGCTTCAGGCTCAGTTGTTCCCAAGGATGGTCTTGTTCTTCTGGTCTAGAGCCTGGGGAGGGAGCAGGGAGCAGAGGGGTGTCTTTCATTCTCACACATTGCAGCAGCACTGCTATCAGATAACCCGTTCTGCCTGAGAACAAGGGAAGTAAATCCTCGGGTAATCCGCACAGAACAGAGGCACGGGGGCTGCTGAGGCAGAGGGAGTTGCCTGCAGACAGTCAGAGGCAGCGTTTCACAGCAACCCGCGCGGCTGAGGAATTGCTGGTTCTGCAGCAGCCCGCTCCTTCGGTGAAAATTCAGCTGCTGGCCATGTGAGACCTTCCCATCTTTAGTTCTGGCCTGTGTGTAGGGGAGATCAGAGATGCTGCCCACCTGGGGCAATGCTTTTACCCCTCATCAGCGTGGGTTTGTAGTCACTGTCCCTCTGTGTAGTGGGAACTGTGGTTTCAGTGGTACTTCTTGGATACAGTTAACTTTCTCTAAGAGATCCATTGCCTGTAGATACCAAAATGCAACGCAGTGAGTTGTCACACAAGTGGCTTCCCCTTTGCCTTGGGTATTTTGCAGCAGCAGCACATTGCTGTGTAATTAATACATCCTTACTAAAAATACAGGTTTTCAACAGTTAATATTTTTTCTTTGGTGCATATTATTCCCAGCTAGTGTGCTTGCAGAGCTTTGCAGCATTTCAGATTGGGTTCTGGCTCTGCAAAGGCTGATACTCCAAGTGAATGATTCCCTGTGAGTAATCCCACTGAGATCAGTGTTGTGGTGTAGACATGGCTTGGTACATAGACCCGTGAAGGTTTCTGGCACTGGTCTTTATTTCAAAGGGAATTATACTACTTTTGTTGTTTTGTTTTGTTTTTTTTTATTAATGATTACGGCCTGTCACTGGTATTTGGTTTTACATTTTTCTGTAATTCTTGTGATTTTTATTGCTTGTCTTAGTTCTAGGTTGTAATGAAGTGCCTAGATGATGGACAGACACCCTACAAAGGTATTACAGTGCATTATCCCTAGATGAATCACACCTTGTGACATTACTCTTAATGCCAAATTCAGAGGTGTAGGGCCCAGTCATACCTTGCAGGGAGAACTGCAAAAATTACCTTAAGTGGTGAACTTCAGGATATAGGAAGACACTTTACTGCAAATGCTCTACCGGGAGTGCAAACTCAAAGTGAACATCTTGTCTAGACAAATAATTATTCCTAGTACTGGAAGTAGTTTTATGCCATTGCAGCCAAAAGCAATTTATTTTAGTTTTTGTAATTCTGGAGCTTGGTAGAAATATGGGAAGTGTTCTCGAAAAGTTTTTGGATATACTTGAGTTACGAGTGGTTCTTTATTTTACACAGTAAAAGATGAGCATCACATTCTGCCTGTGAATTGGGAGAAGTGAGAAAGCACAGGAACCAGAAGAGCACAAGGGGAGCCAGCAGGGGAACAGGAGCACATTGCAAGTGATGCTTCTGCAGCAACATGAAACATTAGCATGGGTTTGCTTTCTATATTTAAGGAAAAAAGTCTTCCTTTCTTAGTAATTCCAGCTTGCCCTGTTACAGTGACAACAGTTTGATGTCTGACTCCTTATTCCAGTAGATGCTGGACAGGGGAGTTTGCACCAGAAGGGTCAGGACGCTGCCTTGTACTGTTACTTGCATGTGAGAAACAAACTCACATGTGTGAGCTGTGGACACAGGGAGTGCTTTGGGCAGGTCCACTGAACTCAGTGAACACAAATATCCAACTACCCTGCAGGACATCCTAAATAGGCTGTGTTCCATGGAATCTTTGAGGAAAACAGCAGTGACAGCACATGCTCCAACAGAGACCTATCAAAAACTGAAGATGCATATTCTACATGGGTCATTTGACTCTGGATAGAAGCTTTTAAAAATGTTTAAATTGACTTCTGGTTGGTTTTTTTGTTCACAAAGCTGCTCGGGTAGGAGGAGGGCCAGTCAGCTAGCTGGAACCAGCTGGCCTGCCCAGAGGAAACCGTTCCGTGCCATGTGCCAGGAATCTGATCAGCCTACCAAACAACAAAGGTGACAGACAAGCTGAATAGGGAATTCCTGTCTGGAAGGACTGGGAGAACAAGCAGTAGAGGAGCTTGGCTGAAGTAGTGGATCAGTTAAAAACAAAGGAGGTGGCATTCCTTTACACCAGAGCCTGTGGAAGGAGATGCTACCAGTGGGTTTCAAAGGGGCTTAGACATTGCTGGTCAGGTGTGGATTCTGAAATGCTGAGGGCAGGCTTTGTGCCCTCTGACACACCTGTAGCACCTTTCCTGGTGCCACAGAAGTACAGGGGCTGGCTGGGAGGGATGGACAGGCTCACAGACGCTTTCTGCAGCGAGTGTTTCGATCTGCCAGAGGTGACCGGTTGTGTCTCAATCCATGGCTGTCACAGCTCCACAAAGGGCTCTGGCAGTAGTGTGCCAGCCTTGGATCCTGCTCTGCTAACAGCCACGTGGGAGCATGGCTAAGCAAGAGCCTCAAATTAAAGACCAGGTTCCCAGGGAGTGTTACCTGGCCAGATACCTACAAGTACCAATTGCAATTTCCTCCAGTGGGAGACCTGCTTTTGTTCTTGCTGGTTTACAACCAGCCTTTACTCTAGAGTGGTATTTCACTTTGTTTAATCTGTTACCCATGAACTCTCTCTTACATAGACTATTGTGTTTAGAGTCTGTATGGTTCAATTCTAAAACATTCATGCTAATTGTACTTGGAGTTTCATTTGAAATTGTTTATTTAGTTAGTTTCTGTATGTTTTTTCTCTGAATTGTGGTCGTAGTAATGTTTCAAGTACGTACTTGGTTTTGGAGAAATGTATGTTAGTTTAAAGTCCATATTAAATATTCTCAAATATGCTGCTTCATTTAAATTTTCAGCCTGGTTTAAAATTTTAGAAACAAAACCCAATTAGAAATGTAATTATTAAGTATTTTATTTGGTAACTTGAAAGAGGTTATTTGTATCTGAAATGTTTTTTAAGAAAACATTATAGAATAGTATTGTATGTTCCAAGCAGGTATCTTAGTTTAAGACTTGTAGGAGCAACTTTTTCACATATGAAAGCTTCATACTCTCATTTAGGTAACTATTACAGCTATGTTGCTATTTCTCATTTTGTCATTGAGTCAGCCAGTGAATGCCATGAATCTGTGGTATGTAATATAGTTAATGCATAATATATATGGGCAATGAAAGGTCTTTGTCATATAGTATAAGGTCACCATCATTAATTTTCAAATTATAAAAAGGGATTTGCTGTTTTGTGATCATCATTATTGCAATATAATGTGTTGTGGATTCTGCCTGCACATAGAATGAACTGTGATCTTAATTAGAACTTTGACAAGCCTACTCCGATAAAATGATGAGATTATTCGTAATTGATGTCACAATCAATTACCAGTTAGTTCATCATGAATCTACTAACAGGTCTAGCCTTGGTGCTGGCCCCAGGATGTTGATGAGTGTGTGGCTGCCCTGTTCATGCTGTTACTGCGACAGGAGGGCAGATTTTCAGTCAACATCCTAATGACCTCTTTTGAAGTCTATTAAATTAATGACCCTGTCACATTGGTCTAACCTCTTACATCTTCATTTTGGATTTTTTGTTGCAAACCATTGGTTTTTGAGCACATGATAGAACAGATACTTTAGAGCACTCCTTCTCATCCCTCTAAATCTGGCAGTGGGTCTTACTAGACTCAGTAAAATTTAATTCATTACACAGTCATGAAATACAGAGCACAGAAATCAAGAAAAACACTGTAAGGCAAACTGTGCTTAATGCCATTCTGTTCTGGTTTCTTTTTACATTTCAATCTTGCTTAATCATAGGTGCCTAAAGGACATGTTTGGTTAGAAGGTGATAATCTCAGGAATTCTACAGATTCCAGGTGCTACGGACCTGTTCCTTACGGGCTGATAAGAGGACGCATTTGTCTTAAGGTATGTGAATTTATACTATCTAAAAATAGTTGCATTAATACATTGTTAATTGCGTGGGTGTTAGGTACTGAAACTTGCCTCCCCAAGTGTCTGGCCAAAGCCCATGTAAAGGAAAGCATGAACACTCCACCACCTGCTGTAAAAGGATAAATCAGCAATGACAGGGGTTTTGGAGGGAGGACTTTGGAGCAGCACTGAGCAGTCACTGCTATGAAAACTGAATGAATTATTTTTCAAGCAAATCCAAACATGATAGAAACACAAATGTACACACATACACCCTACTGCACAGATGTACATTCCATCCTTACTTTGATTCTTGCCTCTCTGCAAAATGGTTTTTCACTGTTGCAGCTCTGTGGTCCAAGAAACAAAATGGAGGAAAAGATTCTCTTTCCAGGACTTGCACACATACTTTGAACATGCAGCCTGGCCTTGCTGCTTTTTAGACTAAAAAAATACTTTGAATGAATATTGTACTGTATAAACCATCACAGTTCGTTCTCCTTCTGCTTCAAAAATTTTACAACTTTATTTCACACTAAATTTTTTTTTCATATTATCTGCATTACTAATTTCCTCTTTTACCAAAAAGAAGAAAAATAACACAATTTCCTCTCCATAAAATGTTTACTCTAAGAAACAGGGGAGTGTGCACTACACACTTATGCACCTGCTTTTAGAAAGCTGGATTTAAAGTTGTGCATTCAGAAAAATAAAAAAGGTTTTCTCCATATACTTCAACACATGCAAAAACCCATAATTTAGCACACCTGTATTACACAGGGAAGATTACATCTTTCCAATTTAACAAAGCCTTAAATCCTTAATTTACAGTATTTATGAACACATTTTGGAACTTTTCAAAAAAACCCCTTGCAGCTATTGAGCACAATCAGTAATTGCTTTCTAAACCTCAGACAACACAGCCCCCTCAGCCCTACTGGCAAATTTTGGGTGACCTCTGTTCCTCCTGGCTTGCATTTGCTCTGAGTTCTTCCCTGGTGTTTACTTGGGGCTCTGCCCCTTCTCCTGCTGTGTGCCTTACCCTGGACACCAGAGGGGAAAATGCTGATTCCCACCAGGGCTATTTTTATGACCCAAGTTTTAGCTTGGATTATTGACTGCTAAGAGACAAAGGATGCTAATCTGCTGACACTCTTCTAATGAGAATGTGGCAGTAATAATGCAACTGAAAAAGGCATTTCTCCAAACTGATGCTCAGGTATAGAAAAGCTGCTGTTTACTACTTTAAGGGGACTGTTAGCAAATACTGGATATATCAAGAACCTGTATGTATGGACAGCCAGAATTAGTCACAGTATCTCTCAACAGCAACAGATTTTGTGCCCAGCTTGTGCCCCGACAAGGAAGGTATTTGAAAGACCTTAAATTAAGTGACTAACAAGACTAAACCCTAAGTAAACTCTGTAAGATGAGTGGAACTCACACACAGATAATTCATATTGAAGCACTACTTTAGGACTCCAGAGCATTGTCTGTTAAAAAAAATATTATGCAATCACTTGATACTTAATCAAAATAGTTTAACCAGATTTTACAGCAGTTGTTTAATGACAGTGGCATAGAGCAGTGATTATTCAAGTTTTCAAGAGATTTAAGTATATGGTGCCTAACAAAAGCAAAAATGAATTTGTTCTTCAAATGAGCGTTGATAGTTGGGTTCTTTCTGATACCTCCTGTGAGCATGCAGTGCTGTTGCTCCCGTGTGTTGCTGCTGCACACTGCAGTGGAAGGCAGCAGACACAGACTGCCCGGGGGTGGCTGACCACTGACCACTGGCCAGGAAACCTCTGGGTGCTTTTAATGCAGCCTGCTGCAGTTTTGGCTTCTCTGTCATCCAACAGTTTTTGCTGCCTTCAGAATGGAAGCTTTTGTGGCTTTAACTTACAGTGGATTTTGAAGAAGCAGATGTAACAGTGCCTTTCAGTGCTAAGTTACTTTTTTAGGAATGGATACCAAAAAATCCAAGTACAATTTGGAAGTCAGGGATTTCAACAGAAGAGAGTGAGCTTAGCCAGCCTAGCTGACTGAGTTTGTTTAGCCAACCTATTTTTGGGAAAATGTGAATGCTTACCTGAAGTTTAGACCGAAGGTTCTCAGCCAGTGTTGGTGCACCAGTTTTAACCCTTATAAAAATATCAACACGTGATTCTCTCTGCTCCTTTTCCTCCCTGCCACTCCAAACACAAGGTCATTCCATAAAGCGCTACTGAAATTAAAGCAGCTGCAAATTCAGTAAAAGCACTGGGAATCCCACTTTGACAGAACTCAAGCTTCATCATATCCTAGGTAGGATATCCTGTGCATTGCCTGGATTTAGGCTCCATGTCAGAACTAGACCTGTGGTGTATCTTCAAAAGAGCTAGTTAGCCCCATTTATGCCCCATCCATCAGATCAAATCTATCTATACAGGCCAAAGCAAAGAGGGCAAAGAGCTGCTAATTGGAAGAGCCAGTCTGAATGAGCAAGTCACAGTCAACTTTTGTCAGAACTTTAAAGGACTCGGGAATCTCGACAGAGTGGCGTGTCTTTGTTTCACAGAGGAGGGGCTTCCATCTCTTTCCAACCAGGAGTGTTGTTTCTCAGGTTCTCCCTGCATGCAGACTAGATAAAGCATCATTTTCATTCTAACTCTACCACTAAGACTACTGTGACAAATTTCAAACTACACTGTCAAAGCAACATTTAAAGCTAATTTGATTACTTTCACTGAAAGAAAGTCAAGTTGCAATAGGTGTGATCTGAGTTGCCTGAAATGAGATTTGTGCTGGAGTGAACGGACTAAAAAACTTCCTTCCTTCTCCAGGCCTTTACTGAGATCAGCTTAGATTTGTTATATGGGATATTTTTCTTTCCTTTTACTTCTGTTTGCCTTCAGGGCCAAACAAAGACTTGACTCCCAGCCTGCAGCCAGCACAGGCCTTCTGGACAGCTTTGAATTCTGCATCTTTGCTGCTAACCACGATCACAAATACCCTTCTGTTGTTGGCTTCTATCTGTATTTTTGTGTGGAACTTAAAATAGCTCACCAGCTGATCAGCACAGAGACAAGACATCACCTCTGTGGTTCTGTGTATCAGCAGCTGTTCCTTGTGCTCCTCCCTAACTGCACATGCCAGAACCACAAGGATTTTTGGAGATCTTGCACAAGAGCCTTTCCTGATGCACAGAACTTGAGGTCCTGAGCATGACTCATCCTTCTGCCTTCCTGAGGGCGCAGGCCCCACACAGCTGATGGGGCCTGCCAGGAGCCTGGAGCAGTGCACAGCCCCAGCCTGGAGTGAGCTGCTGCTGCCTCCTGCCATGCCTGTCCTGAGCTGCCTCAGCCTCTTCTGGCATGGCCTTCGGTGCTGGGGACAAAACATAGATGTAGAAATTACTGAACCTTTGCCTGTGCTTCCTCTTTGAAATGAGACAGTTACTCTCTCACTCCACAGAGAAAGCAGCAAAGGCTCCTTCTGTGCTCTGCCTGCTCCATGAACTCAAGAGCTGCTGTTAGGTTGCTGTTCTTACACCTGACGACCAAATTCTAAGGAAAAATAAGTGAGATAAAATGATGAGAGATGCTTTGGGAACAAGGTAGTAGCCCACCCTTCTCTGTCTAGGCTGCTTCATCCTGGGCAGGGGCTGTGAAATTTTTATGGGATTAGAGCCACAGAGGGCAGTGATTCTTCAGCATCATCTTTCCCTTCTTCCTGCTGAGCCCCTTGTGTCATCTTTGAAAGAACATCTTGCCAAGAGACACAGACATTCAAGGGAGACAAAGGACAATGAGTAAATGAATGTCCTTGCTTTCCTCTTACCTTTTTTTTGCATCCAAGACCATCCTACATGTAATTAATGACTGTGCAGAGCAAAGTACTCCTGGGAGCACTCAGTACCTGAACAGCTATACAGTTAATTTCTGGAGAGAAGATCTGTTTATTGGTCAGCATCATTCTCTGACACCTGTACTTGGTGATGAGTTGTGCTCTTTTGTAAATAACTGTCCCCTTCTCAGAGGAACCCCTCGTCCAGAGCCCAGATGGTGGCAGGCATTCCAGCCCTTCATTCCTGTAAGTTTACCTGTAGCCAACAGATCTTTTTTCCCAAGGTGTGGTATTTGCAGTTCAAAGGCCCATCTTGAAAATACAACTGTACACCTCACCATGGGGAGGTCAATGTGCGTGGTACTTTTTTTCTCCTAGATGGACCAAAAAAACACATACCTTGTCTTTAAAGTCATGAAGAGCTTTACAAGCTAGAAAACACTGAATTGGAAAGACACTCTTTAGGAACGTATTTATTTCCAAGGGTGAAAAAAGCAATGGAATTCATGAGGCTCTCCAAAGCAAAGCATGCCCTGTACAAATTGTAAAGTTCACACTATGGAATGATTCCGTATTTATTACTCCTACTAAGAGAAGCACATCAGTGAGCAAAGTTCTTTACCAGAGAAAAAATTATGCTGTTTATGAAACTATTCCAATAACAAATGAAAATACTGAACTTTGAACTGTGATTAAAATCTCTTGTAACTGTGTTTTATTTTACAGATATGGCCTCTGAATGACTTTGGATTTCTACGTGCAAGCCCCAATGGCCACAGATTTCTTGATGATCAAAAGACTTAAGTTACTATTGCCAGTTTTCATAGGATTTTCTACTAAAATGAATGGAACTATTTTTGTTTAGAATAAACACAAATATTATTTGACAAAGATGTTTCTTTCTGAGATTACACCTAACTTCAGAGTGGGAATGATACACTTGTGTCACCAACAAAAACTATGTGCCTCTTGCTCTGCTTCCTCTGGTGAGCCACACTGAGTGCTTGGATTTATGGGAAAGTTCTGGGGTTTTGTTCCAAGCCAAGGTTAGCACTGAGTGTAAAGAAGGATGGAAAAGGCACACTGCAGTTACTGTGCTGTCACACAGCCAGAGCCAGCCCCTGGCTCTCCCCACATCAGCACTGAACACAGCACCAGTGGGGTTCCAGATCTGGTCACTCCCAGGAGTGCTGTGGGGTTTCCCTCTGACTGCCCAGTGGGGTCAGAGCACAGCTTCCTCCTTAGCTTTCCTCTCAGCAATGGTGACTCCGTTTGTTCCCACATGGAGAGCCTCAGCTCAACACATGCTCCTGCCCCAGGCTGCCCAGGTGATGTCACTGTCACAGGGCAGGCACAGCCTCCAGCCTCTGCCTCCTCCTCCTCTGCCTTCTAGGATCCAGTCCTTGAGAGGATTTCATTAACTTGAATATTTAGCTTATAAATAGAAAATGTTCCTGTTTCCCACTGCTGAACCTTGCTCTTCACCATCCTTAAAGCATTCTTACACCTGTGCTTCCTGATTGAATTTTGTCATCTGAGCTGTTAAAAGGATTTCACCTAAGAGGAAGGGCCCAAGGTAGAGCTGCTTCAGAGTGAAATTGAAAGAAGCTACTTTGTTGTTTGCTGGGAAAGAAACGTTGAGATCCGGAGCTACGTTCCAGCTGTACAGAACTCGTGTTCTGGCTTGGAGGTGTTGAATAATGAGCTCTTCAGCTGCACAAGGAAAATCCAAGCCTCATGTCTGCAGAGCTGTGTGAGCAAAGGGGCACTTGTCATTTTAAAGCCTAAATGAACTTGTTCTTGTAGTGCCCCCTTTTCTTTAACATACATTTCTTTAGCAGATGCTGTCACTTGTTTGTCCAGTCTTCCAAAAAGTTTGTAACAATCAATGTTCTTCATTGAAACAATCATTGCAGGATCTCAATAACAAGTGAACATGTGTCACAACAAACCAAAGATACATCTTTGGTTTCGCTCTTGAAGACACTGTAATTCCCACCACATCGACAGGACAGAGTGTAGAGTTGTTCATCTGCCAAAAAGGAAAACAAAAACACCTTTACTGCAGGAGAAGAATCAAGAATTTATATGGAATTTTCTTCACAAAGCTGCTCTTAGTAACAAATAACCTCCAACTCCTGGGCTGTAAATATCAGTACCTGTGCTACCACTTGTAGCTCAAAAAATAATCTCAAAATGTTTCAGTGATTGAGGTATTCTTACACCAAACAACCAGGGCCAGTGGAGTCTCTTAAAAAAAACCCCAGTAACTACAAGGTGCACATCTGTGAAATGGACGATACTAAAAGAAAAAACTGAGTGGTGTTAGTCATAGGTGTGACAGATCAATGATGCTTCCAAAACAGGCTGCTAGCCCAGGAACCAAAACAGAAGAAAGGAAAGTAGGATTTTTCCCCTCACAACTTAAAAAAAAAAGTAAAAAAAAAAAAAATTAAAATCAGCCATTTATTCCAAAAGCAATTAAACAAGAAAAGCCAGACCAACAGACAGGAGGGAAGAAACAGTGGCAGATGAAAAAAGAAACACAGGCATTCAACCATCACAGGAAAGGCAAGAAGATGTACATGAGATACAGGAAAAATCTGTGTACTCTCAATTATACAAGAGGAGAACTGGGTGAAAAGTGGTACTGCAAGTGAGGGTGGGGAGAAGTGATGTAGATGGAATAGAAAACAATGTAACAGAAAGTTAAATTCTAATCCAGGTAATCTCAGAGAGCAAAACAGCTTTGTCCCAGGAAATAGAGAAAAAACAGCATTTAAAGTAAGACAACAATGGTGCAAGATGCAGAAAAAAACAGAAAACTTTAACAGGGACAATGAAAAACATCAGGAACCAGCAGCAAGGCACTCATACCTTCATTCCAGGACATGTCCTCAAGATAAATCTGTGCATGAAGTGGCCATTCTTTTGTCAGGTTATCTTCTATAAAGCAAACATGACAGATGTTCAGTCTTTTCTGATAAATGAATAGTTTTATATACCTAGCAGTCAATCTGGTCCCTACTAGAGAGTCCTACTAGACCACTGTATCAGTTCAAAATGTAGTTCTCTAGAATTTTAGTTTCCATATATCTGCATAAGCTGGAAAATGTCCTCTTGTAGCCAGGAGAAATAAATGGTGACAATGTATTACTGAATTAAGACCCTGAAACCAGCACTTTTGCACATCCCACTTCTGTGAAATTCGGGGCAAACTTGTGTTTTGATGTCGATGCCTTTCCAAACCCGGCTGTATCTCCAATTCCACGAGCTGGTGTGGTGAAGGTCTGCTAACCTGTACTTTTCACAGATTTGTGGGACAGTTGAGGTCCAAGGGGACCTCTCACGATCACCTAGCAAAGCCTCCTGCACCCACAGGGCAGCTGGAGCAAGCTGACCAGGAGGGGCAGATTTTAACTATCTCCACAAATGGAGACTTCTCAGCACCTCTCCTCAGAATCTCTCAGGCAACCCATTCCTCCTTAGAAAGGAGAAGCCAAATAAAAACCTTCCAATAAGCACCAAGGGCATGTTGTGTGTGAGAACACCACTGTGATTCCTGCAAAGAAATAAATGCAAAACACTTGTAGGGGAAGAGCAGTCCAAGTGCTCTTTTATGATAAAGAGTCTCAGAGCACAGAAAGAAAGTCAAGTTCTGGCCTGTACCTGAGAGATCTGCTGCCATTTGATCCCCCAGACTCTCCCAACATTGAGTACAGCATGAAATGAAAAGTGTACAACACAACTGACAGCATCAAATGCAAAGTGTGCACTACAAATCGATGTCTTCTTCCATTTATCAGCAACTGATATTTGATGTACAAAGTTGACACCAACTTCTTTAGCTTAATAATGTGAGAGCTTGTCATCAAAGTTACAAATGAAGCCATAAAAAGCAGTATCTAAAAAGTGAAAAAAAGACATAAACCCCTTATAACTTAATGACACAAAACCTCCCAGCTGCTGCCTGACCCCTGAAAGCTCCAACTCTCCAAATGCTGTATTTTTAAGAACAACAAATGCCCAAAAGCTGAACTACAGGACATAACAGAGATGGCCTTGGGTTTGGCAAGACCCAGGACCTCAGTGCCTACATACTGTTTCAATGAGGTTGTTCTTGAGCAGGGAGGTGTCCCTCCTCTTAGAGTGGTGAATTTTAAGGCCTGTTTATAGTTTAGTAGCTTTTGAGAGCATGAAGGGTTTTCTACAGCTTTCTTTGAAAAGCTGGCAGTGAAATAATGTCTTATTCCAGAACTGCTTATTGAGCACTTGCTGAAAAACTCAGAGGCCCAGATAATGTTGCTTAATTCCCAAGAGATTGCCCTACATAATCACTAGGTTCTAAGTGGTTCCCAGCTTCTTCTGTGTAACTTGTAACTTCCATGTAATTTCTTTGCTCTGGCCTGAAAAGTAGAACTGAGGGACTTTGCAGCCCTCTCTCCAGTAGCAGCCCAAAAAAACTGCCCCTGTCCAATCTTTGCCTGATCAGGTAATGCAGAATTCCCTTCTTTATCATCACAACCCACCACAACACACCAAGTATTAAATCCCAGTCTTTCTTTTGCAACTCGCTGTTCTATTTTCAACAGAAATGTACATTATATATGCCTGGGAATGAGCCTCATCTAAATTAGTTCTAATGGAAGCAATTAAGTGGGGCACATTGGAAATAATGACAGGATCAGTACAGCCTCTTTGATGTTACCTTTGCTGAACACCTATTTAATAATGAAAAGGTCAGAACCAAAAGAAAATTAACCCGCTCAGACCCAGTGCTTTACTACTCTCAAAAGAAAGGGAAAAAATCAGCCAGAGTGTAATGTTGAAAGAAAATGGGAAAACACACCAGTTATAAGAGTAACAGCATTTTCCTTGCACCTGATCAGAACATTAATTAATTGGGTGAATTGTCAAAGTACAGTAAAGGATCAGATGGCCTCATCCCATCCCAAATAACACCAATGTTACTGGGAGTTTGCTTGGTACAAGCTACAAACCATGAGGACTGGAATGATGAATGTCCTGAAGACACCCACAAAACCAGCCAGAGGCCTTTCCTCCAGCAGGCCTTCCTTGAAGCAGAATCCTCCTTTTCTCTGAGGAAGAAAACAATAAAAAAACAGAGCTCAAAGTCAAGTTTGTCTACCTATCTGGCTCACCACTGTGATCAAATAAGACAGTACCATAACTGTGAGAACAGTATGAAAATGGCAAATGCTTCCTATTTCACATGTTTATTTTTAATACTGGGAAGAAAAGTTCACAATTTTCATGAAGGGAAAGGGTCTCAGGTTGTAGAATGAAAAGATTTGCATCTACGGGTAACAAAAAATTGAGTTAGAAAACTTCCAGAGTTTCCTATTTGCAATTAATGAAGCAGGATTTCTCTCAGAACAACTTTTATAGGATTGGTGGTGGAGGTCTGGGTCATGCCTCACTTCTTGAAAGTACAAAAAGGGCAGATGGGCCGTGAGCCACCTGAAGAGAACTGGCAGGATGCAAATTCATGAGGTTACCATGATTCAAGTAAAGAAACTGTGAATCATAAAACCACAGCATCATTTATGCTGGAAAACACCTTCAAGATCATTGAGTCCAACCATTAAAGTAATGAAGAAGCAGCTGAGGAAAAGTCTGCTCTCTCTTCTATTCCAAACATGGTATAATACAAAGCCCAGGGAACAATGCTTTTCTAATTCACCCCTGCAATTGTAATTTTGAAAATAAAAAAACACCCCAACCAATAGGCAGAATTAATCCTTCTCCCAGTTCCCAGGCTGAACAGAGAACGTTACTCCCCATCTGATGCTCAGATCCTGAAGGTTCAGGCACAGCATCACCAGCTGGGCAAGGGAGGAGATTGTCCTGCTCTGCTCTGAGCTGGGGTGGCCTCACCTCGAGTCCTGAGGCAGTTTTGGATGCTACAATATAAAAAAGCCATTAGGCCATTAGAGAGTGTCCAAAGGAGGCCACGAGGAAGGTGAAGGGCCTTGAGGGGAAGCCGTGTGAGGAGTGCCTGAGAGCACTGGGTCTGTTCAGCCTGGAGAAGAGGAGAGTGAGGGGAGACCTCAGTGCAGTTACAAATTCCTCATGAGGGGAAGAGGAGGGGCAGGCACTGACCTCTTCTCTGTGTGACAGGGACAGGACTCAAGGGAATGGCCTGAAGCTGAGTCAGGGGAGGTTTCAGCTGGACATCAGGAAAAGTTTCTTCACCCAGAGTGGGACTGGGCACTGGAACAGGCTCCTCAGGTAAGTGGTCACAGCACCAAGTCTGACAGAGCTCGAGAAATGTTTGGACACTGCCCTCAGGCACAGGGTGGGATTCTTGGGGTGTCCTATGCATGGCCATTAGTGATCCTCCTAAGTCCCTTCCAACTCAGCATATTCTATGACTGTGATTCTATGAAGTCTGAAATCTGGTTATCTCAAAAAATAAAAATTTTCTATTACTACTCTTGACTTCACACATAATCCAGTACCAGCTCTTGTCAGACAGTTTTGCACACTGAATTTATTTGCCTGTCTGGTTCTAGCAGGAGGAACATTTTCCAGAGATGAACAAAGCTGTTTTATTTTCTAGGTTTCCTACTAAAAACACTACCCAGCCTAATACACCTTGAGACAGCAGAAACAGAAACACTTACTTAAAAACAGAGGCACAGCCCAGTCTGAGTTTGCAAGCAGAACATCCAACCTAATGGCTCTCACAGTGCTTCAGACTTCTTGTGCCCTTCCTATTTCATCTGCATCTGTGTTATTACAACCATGGCTCCTTGCTGGTGTT
The DNA here is from genome assembly GCA_013398275.1 of Promerops cafer. Classification (NCBI taxonomy): domain Eukaryota; kingdom Metazoa; phylum Chordata; class Aves; order Passeriformes; family Nectariniidae; genus Promerops; species Promerops cafer. Next base: position 507,391 of record VZSE01005855.1, on the reverse strand, counting down.
TGTCTGAAGCAAACTGGTGTCCCAATTTCACTCCCTGGCTGAAGGGGAGTGGGATTTTACCAGTGCTGAGTTATGTGGTGGCCTTGCACGTGGATGTCTGCTCAGGGTGTACAACTCTGTGTACAGAGCTGTCATTTCTGAAACACACCCTGAACATACAGGGGGAAATGTGAGGACCTGATTGTCCACCAGACCTCGTGAAACAAATTCTAATTCCCCAGCAGCACAGCCTGCCTGGCTTTGCCATCTATTGGATTTGTCTGACAACAAGAGGTGAAAGGATTCTGCAGCTCCATTGTCTCAACTGCAGGATCTAAGAAAACACTGGCAGGCTCATCAGAGAGGTTTATGAGCCTGCAATTCAAAGAGATTAAAAGGAAAAATCTACTGAGATTCTTTCAGGCTACAGAACAACATTAAATAACTATTAGCAGCTTGGTTCAGTAAAGCTTTACTAGAGCCCTTGCTGGGTCATTCAGAAATTGTAAAAGAGGAAAGGTATTTAAGTTTCACTTGGAGAAACAATAAATATTTCCTGGGCTATTTAAGGCCGAGTTTTAGGGAAAGGGTTGCAAGCAGTAAATGGAAATTCAACCCTTTTAACAGTTTATGGTTATAGTAAAAATAGTCATAATACTTGAAAGATTTTTCTAGCTCTTTATCAGGCATACATATTTAGGATGGATTCTTTTTTCAAACCAAACACAATTAAACTTCAAGATATGTACTGTCAGTCTAATACTGTTCACAGTATCTACTCTGCATAAAAATCACCACAGTAGTCAGTGGATGTTTTCATTAACAGTTCATTTTTTCTAACTGGCTTTTCAGCTTTAAAACAATTACTTTGAGTCTTTTCAGTTAATTTAAAACAATCACACTAACTTTAGATTGAAATTTTAACACAGTCACGTGTTAAGAATTTTCATAACAAAGATATGTTTGTTATAAAAATACCAAAACAATCCCGCTCCACTCGTTGCAGATGAGATTTAACTCCAGAGACTTCAAAGGCTTGTGCTCCAGCTGAGGGGCTACAGCCACAAATCCGTGGCTGGAGAAGGAATATACACTTCTGTCACGTACAGAGCACAATCTGGCACACTGCAAAACCACTGCTATTCTCAGCAAAGCCTGCATTAGTGACCAGGTATTACAAAATGAGCTGGTTTAGGCTAAGTACAACTTTTTGTTGTGCCTCACTGCCGGATGGAGAGGAACAGAGAAGATGGAACCAGAGCCATTCTCAGAGGCACAAGCTGGAACACTGGCAATTCCAGTTAGAGCCTGGAATTCCTTACGCCTAAGGACTGACACAAGAACAAAACAGAAATTACGCTGGAATGTTACTCCTGTGTGAAAATTCCATGTACCATATTTTTCTAAAAGTGCAATTTAAAAATTGAAAATCCAAAGGAGCTATGTGCTGAGATGTGAAAACTCCTCCCTCCACCCCAAAGATGGAGAGGGAGCTTTTACCAGGGCACACAGTGACAGGACAAGAAAGAATGGATTCAAACTGAAAGACAGCAGGTTTTCATTAGAGAGTGGGAAAAAATATTTGGCTGTGATGGTGGTGATGCCCTGGCACAGGCTGCCCAGAGAAGCTGTGGCTGCCCCATCCCTGAAGTGCCCAAGGCCAGGTTGGATGGGGCTCTGAGCAGCCTGGTCCTGTAGAAGGTGTCCCTGCCCATGGTGGAGGGGCTGAACAGGATGGTCTTTAAGGTATTTTCCAACCCAAACCATTCGGTGATTTTGTGAGTTATGGGCATCTGTGTCCATCCTCATGTGGAAATAGACCATCCTTGACTGAACCTCAGTAGAGCCATACATGGAAAAAAACCCCTAGATTCTTAAATTTGCCACTCAAAAATCATATACAAAGCAACTGGTTTTAGTGTCGATTCCATTATTAGCTCTGAATTATTTGCTACATTTATCACCAGAAATTAGTCTAAGGCACCAATTTATTAATTTTGTGATCTTTCTGCTAATCAACCATTAATAATTAAAGCATAAAATCAATCAACAGTTAAGACATAAAATGAATTAATATTATTACCTTGGTAATGTGATTGTGTAGATACAATTCCCTTGTATACATCACCAAAAATGCAGAAACGTTGCAGGGCTGCTATTCAGAGGGACCTGGATAGGATACAGAGATGGGCTGGCAGGGACATCAGAGAGCTCAGGCAAGATGAACTCCAGCTTTTGGGATGGAATAACCCAATGCACCGGTAGGGGCTGGGAGCCCTCTGGCTGGAAAGCAGCTCCCCACACCAGGACCAGAGGGACCTGATGCTCAAAGGGCTCTGCACGAGTCAGCACAGGGCACTCCTGTGGCCAAGGCCAGCCCCACGCTGGGCTGTGGCAGCAGCAGCATGGCCAGCAGGACAACACAGGGATTGTTTCTCCTCTCTACTCAGCTCTAAGGAAATTACACCCAAAATCCTGTGTCCAGTTTTGGCGTCCCCAGCACAAAGCCCTGGCATACGGGAGCGAGTCCATTGGATTGCCAGCATGGTCAGGGGAAGGGAAGGTACAGAGAGACTTCTCAGAGGTGCACACAGGAAGGAAGAGAAGCGAAAGGCACAAAATGTGAAGTCCTTACATATGACTTGAGAGAAGCAAAACATGTTTTGGTTGATTTGGGGTTTGGTTTTCGTTCGTTTGGTTGGTTTTTCTACCATGAGGGTGTTCAAACACCGGAACTGCTGCCCAGAGCAGCTCGAGAATCTCCATCCTTGGAGACACTAAAGCTAGGCTGGAGAAGGGCTGAGCAAGTGACTGTGAGGACTGGCTTTAGCTAGGAGATTGATTGTGACAGGATGGCCTATGAAGGCCTCTTCCAGCCTGTGGGATTCTCTGATCCTCTGAGAAGTTTTTCTTCTTTCCAGCTGTGTCACAAAAGCATGAACCTTCAGGGTTCAGATGACTTCTAATGTGAGAAATGTGAAACAGGTTTTATCCACACTAAAAACTTTTGGTAATTATCAGAGTCAAGCTTGATTTTAACTGCATATTCATCTTTTTAAAATGGGATATCAAACAAAGAATGGAAAAATCTAAGAAGAAAATCTATTGACAAAAAAAACCCCAAGTCCATTCTTCATAGGTAAATTGTTATGCAGATTTTTTTTCCAGCCCCCAAATTTTTCACAGGGACTGTAAGCAAAAGATTCACTATCATAAAAAGGTATTCTTATATGACAAAACAATGAATTGGAAAAAAATTCAGGAAACATACCAAGAGGCAGTTCTTATAAGACTTCCAGATCAGAAGAAGTTGGATAAGTATTTGAGCCTAACATCTGCACAGTTTGTGGTTTGTCCCTTCCCCTTTAATGATATGGCCTGAAGGCACAAAAAAATTAGGAGATTATTGGGAAACCTTCAGAGAAAAAGCAGTATTAAGATATAAAAGCACATTCACTTGTTATTCTCAACAATTCAAACAAAAAGAAAATTAAAACCATAGAGCCCCACAGAATTTCATCTCCTTGGAACTTCTCTGGCTACTGAATTTCTGAGCCAAGTAATTAAGATTTAGTTAGTGTAACACAAGAAGGTACATAGGAATAAACAATCTGTGAAATGGGGAAAAGACTGCAGTGCAAAGGGCTTCCTGCTGATGGGCAGCCACACACACACACACACACACAGAGGCATCCTTCAGATCCTGCTTCCTGGCCTTCCTTTGCATCTTACTAACTTGCTGTATTATCTCTCTCATCACTATTCCCCTTAGCTGCTGTCTCAATTCCTTTGTTCTTGTGAGCTTTTATGGCAGTGTCTACGAATTTGTCTAGAATCATGACTTCAGAAGCAGCTTGACAGGCATTCAAAGAACTAGGATTTATTTCCCCATCATTTTGCTGCCAGGGAACATGCTGGAAAGAATGCAGCAGCACTGCACATGTGTGTCAGGTGTGGCTCAGTCTGAAACATGGGGGCCCTGGGAATGGCACCCTCTGTGCTAAAACAGAATGTCCCACCACCATCCCATTACCAAACACCTGCCTAAACAGAAGTACAATCTGATTCCTTTATTTACCAAATCTATTATACAGAATCTTGAGATGGCTTTTTGAAGAACTCATCTGGATGCAAAAGAATCTCAAAAAATACAGAAAATCTTCAAATTATAGTCAAAACTAATTTATAGCAGTGTCCTGAAACCCCAAGGGAAAACAGAATCTTGATGTAGCTCTCTACTCCAGTGGATAAACCTGACCCAGGCAAAATGGAACTTCATAGTCTGAATATAAGCTTTAGGTAAAACTCACCAAATACTGAAAATATTCCCAACTTAATCTCTAGTATTTCCTTTCTCCTCTACACATACAATTTGTGAAAAGAGAAGGCACAACCAGTATTACAATGGTAAGAGTACAACAGCATGAGAGCAGTGGGCAGCAGAAATTCCTGGTCTGACACCACCTTCAGGCATTTAAAAAATAACTTTGAGATGAAGAAATCATTTAAGTCTCCTCTTAATACTGTTTCCATTCCAAACAGAACAAGATCCAATTTTTTCCATTCTTCTAAAATATTTATTCAACAACTCTGTTTTCACCCCTCCCCCTCTCTTCCCAAAGCCACACAAAGTCTGAAGTACAAGGTTATTTAACTGGAGAATCCACCCTGTGTATCTGCAGCCCTCCACCACCCTCTTTATCCTGCAGGGATGCCTGTGTGCCACAGTGACTACGCCTTTGTCTCTCCGAGTTGTGGCACCGGCGGCGGCAGGGGAGTTAAAAATCAGCACAAGGGAGCAAGGTCTGATGGTGTGCCAGTGTACAATGGCAGGGAATTCAATAACAAGCTGCACAGACAGTGGGCTTTTATCAGCACATTCCGCAGTGGTGGTGGCTCCACGTCAATGCCGGGCCCCAGTGTGTCACTGCAGAGTGCCACCGAGTGTTTTCCCCACGGGCAAGCCACTATTATTGACTCCCCCCATTAACATGTGGGGTGGATATACATTTATTGAAGGTTCTAATGGAAGGCTGAGGGACTCCTATCCCGAGGCCAGAGCAGAAAGACAGCCTATCACTTCATGTAATGGTAGCCCATGTGTGACAGACCTGACCTACATTTCCCCCCTTTCTTTCTCACAACAGCCTGTCACTGTTTTAAGAAGCTATTTTCCGAGAGCTGTAAAAAGGAATGCGTGCTAGAGCTGCCTAGTTATATTGAAATATTATTTACCAACCTGCTTTAGAAAGGCTAGTTTAGACTACAGATGAATTACAAACGCTACCTAACACCCACACCAGAAAAGAATATGTCCTAATGATTCTGGTTATAAATCCATACACAAAGAACACTTGGTGTAGATGGATTAATACTTACATCTAAAACACTGCAACAAAATGGAGCATAAAACTTAAAATTAAGAACAATTTATGAAGCTACCTTCGTAACATAAAAACGGCCAAGGTCTGCAATTAGTATAAATGTCATAATAATTCAAACTATCAGGAATAACGCCCCCTAATGTTTTGTTGGAAGTATTCTGTGTTTTCAGCAGCTAATGTATGTGTAGTGCAAGCTATAAATAATGGATCCATGTTTGAAAGTAGGACAAGAGTGAAAGAAACATTCCGTTCAGCACTAAACAGCATTTTAAAATACCATCCAACTACCACTCCCAGCCCCTGCTTATTTAAAGAGCTGCTGCCACTCCAGCACTCCTTGGCAGGAACCTACCACGCTGCTGCAGGTCATACTCTTTTTTTGTCTCCTCGTTCCCTAGAATTTTCCACGCTTGATCAATTTCGATGAACCGCTGCACGCGCTCCTCCACTTCTCCTGCCGGCACATCTGCCTCCTGTTTGTCGGGGTGATACTGCCAATCAAAAACAACATTAAAAAAAAGGGTTGGGGGAGTGAAAGTGAGGAGGGTGGGAGAGGAGCAATCAATAATGCATTTGATACTCAGTTAGGAGGACAGAGAAAAGGAGAAGGTCTAAGCTGAGGAGCCAGAGGAGGGGAGACGACGATGCTGGGCACAAGAGGAACCTGCCAATTTAATTATCCCACTGGAATGGCAACAGAACCACCAGTGGCACAAGTGTCACCATGCGCACTGACGGCATTTTCTGGATAATTTGCTGATGGAATCACTGGCCTTATGGACAATTTACCTAGAGAGTGACTACCACAAACAGAAATAGGTACATGCAGGGGACCATGACACAGGAACAAGAGGAGGTGCTGGCAGCTCTCATGATACTACACAGAGCTGATGTAAACATAACCACCAATGTTTAGTTAAAGCTATTACAGATAAATTGAATGCTGTATTACATGTGCCTAGCTTTTTTCTATGATTTAAATGGTAAATAAAATATACATGATCAAATATAATTTATACTACATGTAATTCTACTTTTGAAAATATGCCTCAACATCTTTAATTTCTTCCAGTTCAGCGAATCAATAGCCCTTCCAAGTACTTGAAGTCATGGATCACTGGCTACAAAATTGTGTCATTTTAGTTAAGAAATGATTATTCAAGGACATGGTTATTCAAGAAATCCCACGTTAAACAGGCAATAATAATTAAAATGGTAGCATGTTTTCTTTTTCATTTGTTCTAAGCAGAGTATTCTGACTTGAGTGGTTCCAATGTCTACTGAAAAGGAACCCTCAAAGCTCCATCTTCCTGTAGCTTTAATTCATCTCCAGTAATCTCTTTTATCAGATATTTTAAATTGCTCAGTAGACGTGACAGAGCAACAGGAAACAGTTGAGGAAGTTGCAATATCATCAGGTCTACCAGCTGGTAACTGTGTCATAGACGAAGTTTTCCCTTATTCTGGAGCTTTAGCTGCCCTTTATACCAACATCAGCTGGGGCACTGAAATGTGAAGCTGATTTTAAGATGTAGAACACCTATTCTATAAGTGTTTAAGCAGATTTCTGATTAAATCAATCTCTCTGAGTTTACCATTCATTTTGGAAAGAAAAGAATACTAGTAACATGTGTAGCTGATAAAATCCCAGATGTAAAGGAGCACCTTTCCTGGAGTCTATTTGCTCACTGATGTATCTGTCACTGGCACTGGTGTTACCCAGACAAATCCCCTGTACAACAACAGCAGCGATGGGTGAGCAAAATGCTTTGACCTCAGGTTTTTTCAAGGTGTTTTTCCATACACAGGTGGATGTACCTCCAACCTCACGTACGAGGTCTGTACACAAAATCCTGGTTTTGTTCCACTTGAAGTCCCCTCTGCATTCAAGACTGAAGACTACCTTACAACTTGCTGAAAATACGGCTGAAGAACAGTTGCGATCCATGAAGATTCATCCCTTTTCTATCTCCTCAAATGAAGATGACAAAAATTCTAAGGTGCAAACAAAGCCAAAAAATTTTGGTTATTGCATTAAGTCATTGTATTCTAAACAGGTAACTGCTAGACATTTGGACTGGCCACAAAGACCACACCTTGTCAGATCAGTTTCTTAGAAATACATGGAAACATTACTGACCAACTGCCCAAAGCAGAGCTAAGCATACTGGCTTCTCTCCTGCCAAGAATGCTGAGAAAACACTCCCACAAAACTGGTCACACTTTCCCTTGGCTGCACCAAAACCCTGTCTGACTGAAAAATGATTCTGAACTATACTGGAAGGAGACAGCCAAATACAGGAAGCCACACATCACAAAAGTACTGTGGAAAAATAATAATCAATGCAGAAAACACTACTCTGTTCATTTCTTGAATAATGCAGACAATTAGTTATTCTTCAGGTTTATCACATAGCCCTTAACTCCTTTCCTAGAGATTTGGAAAATTTAGTATCTGCAGCATATGCAATTTTTATGTTAGAAAGACTAGAATTTCATCCAACTTTGTAGGGGACCTACTCATTAAAATACACATCTATATCTATCTATTTCTCTCCATTTTGGTCTCCATGCCTTCTGAACCTATTTGCTCCTTCCTCTCTTGGCTTTTCTCCTCTATTATCACCTAATGCCTTTTGCAAACTACATCTACACTAAGAAAAATCCTCAAACATCAGCTCTTTTACTCTAATACTCCTCTTATTCTTTTTTTAACCAGTGCCCCATTTCATCTGGATTTATGTACTCATTGTTATGCTCTTATTGACTTATTTTTCCTACTTTCTAGCTTGCTAATCAAAATCCAGGAATTTGTCTGTAGCAAAAATCCACTCTTGATTCAACTGTCCTTCTCTTCCCTCTCCAAGACAGCAAAAGAGGTGTCCTCTCTCCAGTTGTTTTAGACACTGTTCAGCCACTCAGACACAGAGAACACTTTACAAAAGTACTGAAGTTCAGAGGGAGCACTCTAAGGTCCTCTGTCGATACTCCAGACATAAATCAACCATACTCTTTTTTTGGGACCTTCCCTCACTCCTAGTTACCAGATTCTTGTGTCTGATCCTGCTCCCTCTCCAGCGGAACCTTCAGAGGAGCTTCCTGAAGAAACAGAGCCAGGGTTTGGATTTGTTTTGCAGGAGGTGAAATAAGAGGGATGTCTGTGATCTCCTCCTCTTTCCCATTCAGCCTTATTTCTGGGTTAATCTCAGCTGCAGCCTGTCCAGGCCCCGTAATGCAAACAGACAGGCCCTGTTTTCTACTCGACCTCCCTCCTTCGGCTCCAGCTGAACTGCTGCTCATCTCTCCCCCATGCACCCACTCCCAAGGTTTTACTCAGAATGCTACAGCCCCCGTGTCTCCTGCAACATCACTCCTGAGGATCTGTGCAGATGATGTTCCTGTCATTCCTACCCTACCTGAGCACTGTTCTCAGCCCTCTTACTGGATACATTTAAATCTTTCAGCTGCATATGTGCAGCGGTTTGAGGCAGCAATACTTCATAAAAGTAACTTTTTGCTGAGCACTCATCCTGATAACTGTGTTCAAAACCAACTTTTACTGAAGTGTTATTATTTTATAGGATTTTATAAAAACAGTAAATGATCCTTTCCCAAGTCCAGCTGAGGGAAGGGAAAATGAAGGTTGGCAATACACGCCCAACCTAATTTGCCTTTTTTATAGCAGTACTAGAAGTAACTTGCTGACTCCCTGTCTGGGATTTGTATCACTTTACAGCATATGATGCTTTTCAGTTAGTCTGAATGCTAAAAAATAAACCAATTGATTTTGGAAATACATTAGTTCATTTGATAGCATACATGTGATATTACTACTCTGTCTCCTGATGTTTATCTTAAATGTCACATTGTCCTAGTATTTCTTGAAGACTCTGGTTCTTGGTGTAAGGTTTAATTCAAAAACAATTTCTTAAAGGTTTCATTTCCTTTAGCTTTTGAAATTGCTAAAAAAATTTTTAGAAAAGCACAGACCTTGAAGTCCAAAGCTCATATGAAAAACACACTTTAAGCAATATCTGCTGGAGACTTGGTGAAATGTTTGGCACTGAAGGGCAACAGGAAAAGCTGGCTAACACAAACTTAACCTTGTGCCCTCTTCAATTACAATATCATTATCATACCTTGATAAAACACCTGCATTCTACTGTGTTATTCTTAATATACATCAGACTATACTTTTCAGCAGGTTGGGTACAGTGAGAAACAATGTATCACCTGGCAAACATATCTGAAACACAGATATAGGTTCAGTTCACAGTTCTCAGTCTTCTTTCAAGTATTCAAAAAGTTAGAAATTTTACATGGAATTTTTTTAGGTAAATTACTTGTATTTAATTATGCTGATCTATTGCCTTTGATATCTGCTATAGAATAAAGAACAAGCAAGTAAACAAACCTTTTCTGTCTCAAAAAAAAAAAGGTGTTAATGTTGCTGCAAGCATAAACTATGAAAATGCCTTGAGTTCCAACACCTATTTTATTTATGATATTCTAATTTGTACAGTGTAGCACACAGTTAGGTTTGTATAAGAATTTGGAACATGCTGCAGCACATTCAGCTGCTACTCTGAATTTCTGCCTACTTTACACTCCATGAAGTTTGGACCCTTCTGCACTTCAAAGAACTGCAAAATCAATCCCTGGACTTTAAACCCTGGCAGTTAATGTGACCATTTATTCAACAACGGGTATAACATCTCAGTAACACATCAGCAGAGCCCAAGAACCCTCACACCACGGGATGGGGAGCCATGAGAGCTGGCTGAGCTTTGGCTGAGCAACTCCAGCGCTGCAGATGCCACGCCGAGGTCCCCGTCCTCCCGACCCCGCTGCCAGCTCCTTAACTCTGGGCAATAAATGTAACTGATCTTCATCAAATGCAGATCAGCAGGCAGAGACCCTCTGGTTAAATCAATGTAATGTACATTTCTTACCAGGGCTCATGAATTAATTTTTCAAAAGACATTTACAGCACCCAGTGAGAATCAGCTGAATACAGCGCAGTGGGAGGGGAGGGGTGAAGCATTACAGGCCTGAGTTTTACGCTAGATTTGTAAAACTAAACTAACTCCTCCTGAACTGTGGAATACAAGACAACTAAACCATTTAACATGGGCAAACTTTTACTCACAGCTGCTTTTCCACATGCCAGATTGAAAAGGCTGAGTATTTAGAAAAGATTTAAAAAGTATTATCTCTTCTCATTTAGTAATTAAAACATTACTATGGCTATTTTGCCTTGTGTATAAAGGGTATTCACTCCAGAAACAAAAGATGCACCACATCCCTAATTCCATACATCAAACCAGGAGGCTTCATCTTCTAGGAAAACTACTACTGCTTCCAAATTTTTATTTCACTTACAAAAAAGTGATTTAATACTGCTGTGTATTTTCAGAGATAATTGTAAAAAACTCCTCCCTGCTGAAATAACATAGCTTTTAAGTAAGCCAGTTAAAATGTAAAATTGCTTTTTTCTTACTGAGGAAACTGAAGAGAAATCAGTTCTAATTTTTTTCCAGGATCAAACTAAGGAGTACTCTCTACCTTCTACAGCTTTGTCTTTCCTACTTTCCAATATTTTCTGCAAAGTTGTCAAGCTTTTGCAGAAATCTTCAGCAGAAAATAAAAAGTAATATAAAAAGGACAAATCAAATGCAGCTGCATTAAATTCTTGACCTTCTCTTCTGAGATGAGAAATATTTTCAGATTTTAAAATTTTTATTATACAACATTTAGATTTTTTTTCCCCATGAGGGAAACCATTATTAAGGTTCTAAAATTCAAAAGTAACGACCGGCATAGAACAATGATGAAACTATCAGAGCTCAAAAATTCAAGTTACATTATTCTGGATTTACTATCACAAGTCATAAAGTAACCATTAAGTAGTGAGTAAAACCAACACTTGTAGCACAGTAAATTTGTGAACTATCTGATTTATTAAAGATTTTTAACTCTGAAATCATCTACAGTGTCATGGAATCACCTTGCTAAATTGAACTGACAAGTTTAGACAAGTCTTGAATTCCTGCTTTATTTCCATAGGGGATGTGTGCCTATATTGAATAAGGGATATATTTAAAGCTGGAGATGTGCCCTGACTAAATCAAGTAGTAGGATTTTACCAGAGGATTACTTAGATGCACCAAGTATTTCTACCTCTGAAAGAACTACATCTAATGACTAAACCTGACCTTTAAGTAAGAGCAAATGATAGAATATTAACATCTCAAATTAACTCACCATCTCAGCATCCTTATCCCTTTCTCCATGTTAGGCATAGAGTAGTAGGTACAGTATTTTTATAGCTAGACATTATTGTATCCATGAAATGCAATGAGAAGTATGATTTCCACCCAACTATGAATTACCTTTTTAAAAAAAATGATTTTCACAACCTACACTACAACACCTTCTGGAATGTGTAAAAAGATGCATATTTATATTAAAAAATAAGCAATGATGAAAGACACTCGGGAATGGTCAGGGAAGAGAAATTCAATCCAAACGTGACAAAGAGAACACTCTTCATATCTGGTGCAGGTACATTTTGGATGAATGAAAGAACTGAATTAAAACTGCAAACAGAAGAGATCCAAGCCACAAAACTGGTATGCAAAGGGTTGGATGGACCAACATGGCAGAAGTCGAAGTGGCCCTGGATAAGCACGGGATGGTGTGGGATGAGAGCAGGACCCAGCACTGACAGCCCTATCCTGGCAGGAGTGAGCTGGACACTGCTGCTCGGAACAGAGAATGAGGATGGGGAAACATTGGAAGCAGCTGGATGAAGAGAGAAACCCAAGCCATTATTTTCCAACCACATGGCCAGACTCATGGCTGGGAATCCAAGAGGATGAAACTTTGACTCCTCATGGGAACTGCACAGATTAATATCAAGCAATTTTGAATCACATTATCAGTACTAGGGAGTTCAATCTATTTATTCTTTTATCAAAGCTCAATATCGAACAAGCAATATATTCAAATTTCAGAATCAGAACTCTCCCTCAGAGTAATAAGCCCAAACTGTTATTTTATTTATAGCACACTATGGCATAAAAAAAAGTTAAAATGGGCTTAAGCAAGCCTCATGCAAACAGCCTTGCTCTGTAGAAAATTAAACAATCATGCTGCACTTAGATAAAATGCACAAATCATTACCAGTATGCCCCTTGCAATACAATGAAGCACATCCTTTCAACAAAGCAACAAGATCAAAATGAAGAAATTAATGTGAACATAAAAATAGCAAAATTGGGAGCTATGTTTAAAAACATTTGTCATGCTTTATTCTATATATATTATCAACTGTAACTGTCATTATCTACAGGTTAAGCAAATGAAGTCAGGACAAAACATGTCAAGTGTTCTCATCTGACACATTCATAGGTCGATGCAAATCTGTCTGTACATTACAGAGCCCATCATAATACTTCACATCACATTAAAAAGAAGTTGCAAGACAGTCAACATTAAGAAGAAAAATATTAACTGGCTATTTCCTATTTAACTTCTGACTGAGGCTGAATTCATGTTACACTTCCCTGCCTTAAAAAAAAACTCAGTGAATTTAATGTCAGGCTGTTCTTAGGAGGAAAGTCCTTTGCCCCTGCTTACAATATATGGAGTAAATACCAGTTTTTACTGAGACTTGCCAATAAATCTCACCCCCTGACATAGTGTCTGTTCATACTCAGTTTTTGGCTGCTCTGCCACAAATGCCAACAAAGGGACCAATTAATGAAAACTTTCTTGATACATTCCCAGTGGATGAATGTCCGCCTTGCAGAAGGTACCTTGACAACATTCATCTCGCACAGGCCAAATGGTTGCTCTGTGGTAGCAATTAAGACACCACCAGCCTTGGCTAGATTTAAACCAACAACCAAATCTGTGTAGGTCGGAACAAATGCTCATAGAAATCTGGAGAAATTAACTGCTAAACAAGGGCTGGATTGGGTCATATAACTGCATCCATTTCTCTAGTTATTTACAGACCATGAGGACACATTTTTGTACGAAAGCAATTACAATTCCTAAAACAAAATCTCTCAATCTGGCCACAATATTTAAGCCACATCTATAAATATCTATGAAATCTATAACTATTTAAAATAATTTCAAAAATCAAAATATTATGGTAGGCTGACATTCTCCTTGTACTCAGTTTTTTTCTCTCTGTCAACAAAAAGACTGTGTTCAGTCTTCATCTTCCCACAGCTCTGGCATCAAGTTTGGACAATTAAGCTTAGTGCAGCATTCCCCCTCTTTCTAAAATTACATTTGGAGACAGAGTTTTGTTGCTTTGATACAGAAGTGCTTATCAGAGGGTCTCTTGCTGCAGACTGTGAGCAGGAGAGATCAGTGTGAGAGCTGGTGGGAAAACCCTGCCTCCACTGTGAAGTACAGACTGACTCTGGTTTTTTATGCAGGGTACCCACCCTGAAATCTCTGTCCTCAGACAGTTTAAAATGTGGCTGATCCAGGCCCCAGCCCTCATGAACAAGTAATTCTGCTTCTGTTGGTTTCAGGGCTCAATAACTTTATGTTTAAAGCTATCCAAGATATTAAACTTCTGCACCTTAAACACTATCAGCCAATCTTAACACAGCGCAGAAGAGTGGGTTCCCCTTATCACCCCACACTCTGGCAAAACTGCACATTTCCAGTTCTGGACTGTCATTACAGGGCTTGTAGCAATATTTTCAATCAAATTATGCAGCATGTCTTAGAAGTTCCAGATCAGCTGATAAAGTACCAAAATGTAAAGTTGAGCAGTCTCCCTGCTGGACACAGCACAGAAAAGGAACCATTATAACGTAATTACAGCACTCTGAGAGCTCTGTAATTACATTCAAAGTTAACACTTTGGCTAGTCTCACCTCCATGGTCACCCTGAACACTTTCAGCCACAAATCCCCATCAGTCTGTACCAGAATTAACACCAGATCTGGTATCACCTTTGCCATGCATATGTCAGCCATAGCTGAGCACCCAAATGAGCATTTGCTCTGGTTCTGGGCAGGATACACAGAGCACAGACTGGCTGCTGTGCTCCAGGGCCCAACTGTTTTTCTTCACAATCCATTCTGGAATGGGTTTTAAATCAGAACACAGGCCAAATTATGAGTTCATTTATTAAACTGGAATTTGAACTTTTGGCTAACAAAATTTAAGAAAAGTACATTTTAGCCACCTGTGACAATCAAGAAAAAAAGTGACAAATGTGCACTTGGCCCCCACCCTGTGGCACTCACTGAAAGGCCACAGAAAGAAGCCATTTTCCAACTTCACCAGCTGAACTTATAAAATTAGGGCGGCGTAAAAAAATACACTACTTCGCACACACAAAAAAGAGAGGTTATTTACTCAATAAAAGTATTCTGAAACAGGAAGATGTTTATCTCAGTAAAACAAAGAAGTTTGAACTGCAGGAGAAAATGAGTTAGTTGTGAAAAAATTTTTAATTTAACCATGTAAACATTAAACTTCTGTCTGCAGGAGGAACTTCTGCATGAAGAATGTGAATTAATTACCAATGTATTTATAGAAATGAATGGGAAAAAACCATTAATTACCAGTAACTAAATAATTCTGGCATCCCACCTTCCTAGACCTAAAGTGCTTTTCAATCCAGAATGACTTAAGTTTCACCTGAAAAACTCTTGAGCACTGCTGTGTAATTGAAAACCAATTGGGGTGGAACCCTCGAGCACTGTGGTGCTGGCTGCTCTTCACTTAGAATCCTTTTGCTTGCCATTTTATCACAGGAGCCATCAGGAAATCTTACTGCCCTAGTATTTCTCTCTTACTACTAAGTTTTATTTTAAAAAAAGAACACCTATTTGTAGATCAGCTCTTCCATTAAAAAATACCTGAGCAAACAAAAGGCTACATGACTTCAGAGCAAGACGTGTACAAAACACAGGGTTCATAATTTGGTATGTGCTCCTTCTGTGAAGTATGAAGCTGCCCCCAAGGCTGCAGCGGAAAATGAAATATTTCAGCAATAAAGACTTCCTTCCCTGGCTTTTCCACAGGCCTATTTTGCATATAAAGGTCTTGTATAGTTGCCACCCTGAGGCAACATCACAGTCTGGGCTCTGTGGCCTACATGGTCCATCAGGTACTAATTAGGTAGCATGTTCTGTCAACACTTTCTTGCTCTTCTTCCATTAATTGATCATCCTGCCAATTAATACAATGCAACACAGCTCTGAAATCCTTGAGATCCTTTACCTGGGAGAAACAAGGATGAAGAGAAAAAAACACCCTCCCAAAAGGGTCACAAGGTAACTGCACTTGTCCAAGACCTGGAGTGACAATAACACCACCGTGCTGAAAGGTTAATTATGTTCCTACCAACTTTCTCTTGAGCCTAAGGTTGTTTTTTATCTAAGAATAAAGACTAAAAGAAAAAAAAAAGCCCCAAACCTACTTCATCTAATAGGCTGTATTATGTTTAGATATGGTAACAGCTTATGAAAAAGTAAGGGCTGCAGAACTAAACTCACTTGGCCATTAACAGCGTATTTATCATCAGAATATGTGTGGTTAATGCTATCACTGTTAGGTACTACAGATCGGAAAATAAGTCATGGACACTGCATACACACTACAGCACACTAATCCCACCTATCACACAGCTGCCCTTACAGTCCCACAGCCAAAGCAACCATAAATCAGCATCTTATAAAAACTGCCAGAAATAAAATACATGTTTTCTCCATTTATGAAACTGCACCGAAGATAGCAAAGATGAAAACCCAGCGACAAAGCAGCTGCCAAATACAACACGCTACTGCCACCTAATGCTTACCAGGATCCAGCAAAGCCCGGCATTGTTCCTCTGCACTACGCCAGCCACGGGGCCAGAGCGACTCACTACATTTCGTGTTGTTCTTAAATACTTGCTTCACATTCCGTGCCCTACAGCCTTCCTAAGCTGAACTGCTGGGATCGCATCCCTTCTTGTGTGCGAAGACTGGGACGGGCGAGATGAAGGTGCATGTGCAGGGCAGCAGGGAGAAACACGTGCGTTTCAGGAGACACGGGGAGAGTGAGGGCCCGCACCGGGTCAGGCTCCACACTCGTTTGTGTTTCCTAAGCTGCCCCCTCGGAAGTAACTAGCACAATTCAGTACCGAAAAGCTTCGTGTGACAAGTGTTTGGGAAGGGGGGAAAAAAAAAAAAAAGGAAAAAAAGAGAGGAGTGCTCTTATCTGAAAACAGCACAAAAAAAGATTACTTTGAAGGTGCTTTTTGTATTTTACTGATGTTGCAAAGCACTCTCTCCAAAATGTGAAACTTGTTCACTTCCATGGAAAGGATGATGCCAGGGTCTTAAACTTGTCTTCCAAGTTCACAATCAGTCTTTTCAACATGCTCACTCAATTGGCAGAAGTTAGCAGAGAACATGCAAGGAGTCTGCTTCTTCCACTTGCAAAGAGGAGAAACAGAAAGTGAGGAGCTCCTTGTGACATTCAATCTTTTCATATAGAGATTTAAACTTTCCCAAAGGATGTCTGTCCAAAGACAGCAG
The DNA here is from genome assembly GCA_013398275.1 of Promerops cafer. Taxonomy (NCBI): domain Eukaryota; kingdom Metazoa; phylum Chordata; class Aves; order Passeriformes; family Nectariniidae; genus Promerops; species Promerops cafer. Next base: position 490,464 of record VZSE01005855.1, on the reverse strand, counting down.
GACAAAAAAGCAAGGAATTTATCTACTTGATTCATTACTTCAATCCATCTCTTCTTCCTTTCTTCTCTCAAACACAACCAACCTTCAAGCTTTTTAATAACTTTAGCCTTGCCCTACCTGATCTTGTTATCAGCTTTGACACTAATTACAGCCTGCACTGCCCATCTCCAAGATGATTCTCTCTCATGGGAAATATTCCTCATTTGTGGAAAAGTAAAAGATAACAATTTGCTTTTCCTTCTCATCTCTTAGAACTTATCCATGCTATTACTTTTTTTCTAGCACTGCTTATTGATCAATTAGCTGGTGAAAATTGAGTCCAGTCTTGTCCCTTTTTTCTCCTTATAATCTGCCATGATCAAAACTATTGTGCAAGTATCAATCTTCCCACACAATATTCCACTGCTTGCATGTTTTACACACATTATTAATCTTTTCCATAACCTTCTGGCCAGAAATAACCACTGTTATACACATCATCCAGCACAGCACACCTACACCTTTGCCTGAGACAAATAAAATCCACCAGAAGTATTTCAGGTAACACTATTGTTGCTATTCCTGTAACTATAAGGAAGTACTTGCTGTGACTCAAGTATTTGCAGCAAAACATCCTCAAGACAGCACTCTGGAGGAAAAAGGAGTTTTCCCCCAACATTTTAGTTATTCATTACCCAGTGGATAATTTTGAAAGAAAAAACCCACAGGCCACCCAAACAGACAGAATTAAAAAAAAACAAACAAACAATGTTAGGGTTAAATGTACACAGCAATGTGCAACAGGTCTGCAGAATGCAAAACTGGCATTCACTGACAGCTGCACAGTAAAAACACAGGATGGGACTATCACTCCAGTGCAGCAAACTCTTGAAAATTACTGGCATCCTCAAAGTGCAATTAAAAAGCCCCATAGACTAAATTACACCGTCATAAACTCATTAATTTCCATGTTGGGTTTCTTTTTTTTAAAGGTATCTTGCTTAAACATACTAAAAATGCAATTGCTTTTATCATGGTACTGTAGCATCACCCTGCTACTTTGAATTTCCACACTGTTTACTGGTCTTAACTGGTGACAGTGGCTCTCCTCTTTGTCCAAGGCAATACTCCATGAATCCACTAACTTTAGAGCCCTTCCCCCTGAAAAATCAAGTGAAAAAGTTTCCGTTTATAATGATGGAAAAGAATATGAACTGTTGTTGTAGAAATAGAAGAAATCAATTCTTTGGCTAATGAAGGTATGAAAATGAGGAGAAAAAAGCAGAAGCTATGGTTACCAAAAAGTACATTTTTAGAAACAGACTCTCTTTCTTCTCTTTCCATGGCTGCCTATTTTCCTATGAAGAGTGACCCAAGAGCCTGAAGAAGGACTTCAAAAAGCCCTTTGAAAACTACACTATACAGCAGAAGAAAAAACAACAGAAAAGCCATCAAAAACTAGTAAAGGAATGAAGGGGAAAAAAACACTTAAATTTACAGTAATATAAAGGTAAAAATAGAAAGGGAATTTAAATTTTTTTCTAAATTTCAGGCTCGTATGCTCACAATTTACACTAATAATGTCAGATTGAACAATGTTCTGTTGTTTAGGCATAGATTATTGTGGTCCTAGTCATATAATAATTCCAGACAAACAAATGGTTAGGGAAACAGTTTAGGCAAATGCTACTTTCATGTGAAAGCAAAGTCCTAAATCCTCTGTTTTTTTATAGAAAAACCCCAAACAAACAAACAAACAAACAAACAAACACTCCAGAAAACCAAACCAAGCAGGGTTGCTTAAACTACTGAAAAAAACAGGGAGGAACCTTTCCAGCTGACATGAACAGTAGTGCTTGAAGGAAAACCCACAGGATGCTATTTCCTGGCTGAGTAACATCTGGCAGAAGGGCAGGGACAGGCAGTTTGGGGCAGGACCTTCAGCTGGCACTGGGACTTGCAAGAGGAAAACCCTTCTGCAGACAAAGTCAAGTACTTTGATACCCACAACTTCCTAAGAGCTGCTGAGCACAAAGTACAATTTTCTGTGTTGCCCCCCTGCCCCAGTCACAAACACAGTATTCCAAACCAAAGTGTAACATTCATTTTCTAATTCATTTGGAATACCTGAAAACAGCTTTAAGAGGTCAGATTTAAGCATAATGCAAAATAATCCAAGTCCCTAAGGCACTTCAGCTGCAGATGGAAAGTGGGCCTTGCAGAGTACAGGACTTTAAAAAAATTAGTTATTAGCAACCATAACTCCAACACTTGCATAACAAGTGGTATTCATTTTTTGTTTTCTTGAAACTGTTTCTTTCAGCTTTCCCCATCTCTGAGAGCAATATAGAATCACTACAGTGTTTGAAGCCATTTGAGATCTCAAAATAACAGGTTTGGCCCTTGTTGAATTATAACTTTTAAAATAGACATGAAAAGCTACCTATTAACAGAATTTACTCAGTTGTGAAAACCAGTATTAAAAAACCAAACAGGCAAAACCCCCCAAAAAACAACCCAAAACACAACAGAAAAAAACCCTAACAAACAAGAACAGTAAATAAAAGTCAGCATTACTTCAAGAATTCATAGCCACAGTGAAAAAACAATTCCAAACATAATCTACGGAATCACACACACCTAGAAATTAGTTTGTATTGGATTTATTCATAGGCTTGAGGGATGTTTCTGTCTGGACTGATCACTAGTTTGGTGTTAATTTAACTTCTGATTTGACGTTTGATGTGGTTGGAAAATTTCTTCATTTGCAGCAAGAAAACAACTTTGGCAGCATGTCCTCACAAAGGAGGGACACACTTTGAGGGGGACTCTAGGAAACCACATATCCACAGAATCTTCTGCTCACTTACCAGAATTCACTACTGAGCTTTGGGACACTGGTAATTACTAACAATCTATCTAGGCAGTCTTAGCCTTTACAGAACTGCCCCATTTCAGAAAGGAATAGTCAAGAGAAGGAGATTGAAAGGTAAAGTCAAAGTTTGGCACAGGTCAGCAACTGTAGAGGAATAATCCTAAGTTTTCATCCCTTGAGTTTCAACAGCAACATTTCCAGGAGCCAGAGTTTCACTGGGAGAATCCTCCCAAGCCCATCCTTGGCACTGCTCCTCTGCAGCAGTCAGAGCCAATCCTGGATTGCTCTGACAGAAGGCAAATACCTCTTAAAAGAGCAGCTCTTGTTCAGCCTCTCCTCAAACACCTCATTAGTTACAATCTAATGTTCTGTCAAGGAAAGAAAAATGTTTAGCTAAGATGCTGCTCAGCAAACTCATTCATCTTTACCTTCTTTGACTATGGACATTCTTAGGTCATAAATCCAAGCAAAACAGACTGAATTTTTTCATTACTGATAATTTTGTAGGAACAACTATGAAGGGTCAAGTTTGACAACAGTCAGTCAATAGCTGACTACTGACCTTTCAGCCTTGAAACATCACTTTTAATGTACTGAAAATTAAATGACAAAGAGCTTATCCAAATGACTGGCAGAGTACAAAAAGTTGAACTTTTTTTCTATAGTAATAAGCCATCTACAAAGTATCCTACAAGCCAAGCCTTCAGGTACATGAACTCACTTCTGCATTAAATCAGCTCAAATGAGCTCCTGTCTGCTGAGCATTTGAGCTCAATGGGAGATGAGGAAGCATTTGTGATGCAGTGAGGCAAGGCAAAGATGGAGGGTGGGACAGTTATGTCATTCAGATGGGGGTTTTCTGACTCTAAAGTCTGGAAAGATGGAGTAAAGAAGGAACATGAGAATGTGTTGCTTTAACAATTTTCTGTAATAATTATATTATGCATTTCAAACAGAAGACAAAATTAGACACAGACTATTTATTTAAATAATAAAAACCCCAACAAGTCCCCAAAACACTGAATTTTACAGGTTAGTACATCACATGACAATATTTGAAAAAATGTAATAACTATTTCAGATTCAACACAAACATGGTAAATTTCGTTTATCAGTGATAAGAGATCCTTATATAAACACAGCCAAGATGATTGATTCTACCCCGAACTTTTATCACCCTTCAGACCATTGTTCTGGACTTTGAGCTTCTTTAAATACTTGAGCTAGTGCTTAAAAATTATGAAGTAGACACCTGAATGCATGGTCTGATTTGGAAATGCTGAACAGCTCAAAGTACTCTTGACTGTGGCTGTTCAAACACCAGAACAACCAGAACATTTATGATGTGAAGGCGTTATGCTGGTCTTTGTAGCCTCCTTCTTTGTGCTTTAATTTGTATCTTTTGCTATATGACTCTTACTTCAAACATCTCACATTAGAAATGAGATAAAAGTACACTGCACAATATAAACCCACTTAAATATGTCTTCAAAATGCTGAAAGAACACTTGTAAATATTAAAGAAACATCTTTATGGCATTTAATAAGCTACTAAAGATTTTATTTTTGATCAGAATCTTAATTTTATACTGACTCAGGACACAGAGAATATTTGTGAATATTGAACACCTTTCACAAAAAGTCTACCAAACAACAGTATAGATACTTTTTAAAATAAATGGTTACAATTAATAACTTACATAACCAGGGCACAAAGTGTTCAAGAGAGGCATCAGATTCCTCTGCAGAGCACAAATGACATCAAAGGCCAGGCACATACTGGCCAAATCTCCCATTTCAATTGCCTGATGCCCATTCTGTTATGTATGAACCATAAATCTACAGAGGATGAGGCACCAGAAGCTGCTCATTATAACAAACGAACTCTGGACAATAACCCTGTAAGTAAACAGGTTAAATTTAGAAATAATTTTTGAAACTAACATTACTTTCACAACTGGCTGAACTACCTGAATAAGCAATGCACTATTTACTTGCTGGCTTATTTGGTGATGGTACAGGTTCTCATATTCTATGTAAGTTAAAGACAAAACTTCTTCTGTAGGGATATTCACACCCCATCTACTTGTTAAAATTCACCTACATCTTTAAAAAATCATTACACATTACAATGTAAACCAAACAAAAACCAACACCAAAGTCAGGTGAATAAATCACATAACTCATAGTTTAAACAGCAGCAGCAGGATCATGACCTGGCTAATGAACCTGCTTGAATTAGGGACTTTCTAACACCAAGCTTCACTTGGTACTACCTCTACTGGTAATCAACTTCTCAAGTCACAACTTGAAAATATGCCCCCTTCTTTTTATTCAAGTGGTAATTAGTGAATCAGATGTAAAGAACAGCTCAAAGTAAATCTACCCTGAGCACTGAAACAATAGTCCTTTGTATTAAACTTGATGGCTTATCTTTCTCTCTGTAGCTATTAGATTCACTCCAGTCAAGCTCCAGCCAGGCTGCACTGAACTTGTTCTGTTTATAGTGTCAAATTACAAATCCATTTTCTACCAGTTAGGTGAAGTTAGAATTAGCCAAGCACAATGATCTGTTAAACACTTCTAACAAGTGTGCTGCTATTCAAACAAAAAATTAAAAACCTGGCCAAGGATATTGAAAGAGAAATACTTACACTGGCTGAACCTCATGAAAAGCATTATCATGAGACTTCCAATACAAAACTCAAAAGTGTTTTCATTTTTAAGTTTCAAATTCTCAACTTAAACTCAGCATGAAGTTCCTCAGTAGGCAGGTTCTTTCAGGAGTAATACTGAATTTACCTTGCAACAAACTTTAAAAGAACAATCATAAAAAAAGAACAAGCAGCCCTTTAACTTTACATATACTTTACACCCTCTGCATTTCTTGTGATTGCAGAATTTAGATGAGTACATTAAATCAGTAACAGAGCTTTTGCTCTCCAGAAAGACATATGTCTTTCTTTTAAACATGCTCCACAGACTAATCTCTTCTTGCAGTAATTTTGCCTCATTAAATTAAATATTTATTAATTTCCTTATTTACTGTTGCTGAGTCATTCTCACCTATGCCTGATGCTCTGTTTGCAAACCTACTCTTTCAAACAGGTCAGTGAGCACCTTAACACTTTGTATTTATATACACACACACACCACCCCTTCTGATAAAAAAGATAATCTTTGTACCACTCTGTGTTAAGTGGCACATATTTGTAAGTGGCACATAAATTTTATTTCCTTACCATATTAAAAATAAGAGCTTCTTGCATACTGCCTGCTCAAATTACATGGATTTTCTTTAAGATTAGGGCACACATTGTAACAGCAGCATATAATTTTCCTGCACAATACTTTTTTTCCAGTTGAAAGGTATCCTATAATATCATCAGCATCAACAGGAACAGACACCTGATTTTCAGCTAGACAAAGCTTATATGTTTGGTGATTTTATTCCTGGTGAAAAGCAGTTTTCAGATATAAAGCAGCTACATAAAAATTCAAACACAATCTGACAACTTATTCTTTGACAACAAAGTGCTAGACCAAAAGCAAATGCGAAGATTGTGCCAAAAATAACATGGGGGGGGGGGGGAGTCCCCTGAATGTCCCATTTTTGGGGACATTTGCTCTGATTTTATCTTCTGTTGATTTTATACATATTCAGAAATGGAACGTAAGCACTGTCCTTACTAAAAGCTGAATGGATTCCTTAAAAAACCAAGCATAGAGAACAAATTTCTCCATTTATCCAGTTAAGAAGTCACCTTGTTGAAACTGCCATGTAACTGTGGATAAAAGGCTGTGTGTATCCCAAATATCTCAAACCCACCAGCATGTTCCAAAGACAGAAGATTCAAGACCTGCTCCTACCACTTCAACGAGATATTAATTCTCAGAATTTGCTGGATTCCTTTCACAGTATGGAAACTACTAGTCTTCTGTGCTTCAGAAAGCACTTTAGCATGACTTTTTAAGAGCCAGCCAAGGAATCTCTGCATGGAGCTATGCTGGTTTCAAAGCACTCACTTGCATTTTTTCTCCTTTCAGAATTACTGGCTGGAGCTTTGTGCCAGGGTATGAGCCTGCATACACAGAAGTTTTATTTTCTTTTAAAAATAAAGTTTATATAGAATTGATAATGGCACATGCATTTTGTGCCCCAAAGTCTGTCATCTTCAGCTGCTACTGATTCTTATGGTAATAGAGAATCATGATGATCCAGGTATCAGAGTCACCTAAGTACACAAGAATCATTAAAAAAAGTTTAAGTATCAAGGAAATTTTATAAGATGCTTAAATAATTAGAAGGTGAGGCAGGAAAAAAATCCCTAGTTTTAGCCCAAACTTATTTTCTGTATCAAATTAATACTATTCTTAAGGACTGAACTGGTATTATCTATAGTAAAATAATTAACTTGCATACATGTTGTGACCTGACCAAATGAAAAAGCTAAGTGCAGCAAAGAAAAATATATTCACTCTAGTAGGGTGTCTATGTACAGTTTTGTTCTGGGTTATTAACCTTTTCAATCCTCAATTTGTTAGAATTATTAAAAAGGGGTTTGGTTTTAAAAACTCATCAGTTTTAAGCGAATTTGCCCTGATGAAGTTGTTCTTACAAAGCTACAATTCAATCACTTTTAATGGTGTACTACTTTGTACTAAGGTCAATCCTGAGATTTAACTGCAAATATAGTTATCTTTTGGATGACATATGGCAAGATCTCCAACTCTTTTTAGCTTTGGAAATTTTACATCTGCCTGTTCCTTCAAGATGCTAAGCATGTGTTGACAAATACAGAAATAGCAGATGGCAAAAAGCAAATGCTCAACATGAAGCATTGGGGATCATTTGAAAAAGGCTTGGACTCAGAGATTTGCCATTTTTATTTTAACAGCAGAATTACGTTTAAAAATGAATTCCACCATCTATTCTGCTTGATGCTAAGGAACACGTGTGATCAGAATATTCATGATTACAGAATCAATGTCATATTAACTGCAGCTGGTATCCATCATGCAAGTTGCTTTGCAAACCTTTGGACTTTAAGTCTATTAGCAAGCATAATTCTTCAGGAGATTAACTCTGCAGCTATATAAGAATTGGAAAACATTCTGCACTGACCATAAAATTTGACAGGAAATCTTTTAAGAAGCAATACATGGCTGTGTTCGTCTGCTATTCCAGCTGCTAAAAAGCTGCACATAGCTGCAAGCAGCCCCGTCCCCTGCCCTTGGCAATGGCAGTGCCACCTGTACCACCTCCACCAGAGAACCCAAGGAGCAGCTGGGCACTTGGAGTTGAGAAGTTACCACAAGCTCCAAGGACCAGCCTGGGGAGCAAGAGAGTGACTTCCTCTGAAAGGACACAAAAGGTAACACAACAGAGAACATTTCTGTGTTAACATGCCATGGCAGACTTTCAGGAAAGTCTTATCATTTTTCCAACCATGGAATCTCTTGACTCAACAACAACTGAGGCACTTCCCACTCTAACTATGAGAAGGTATGTGCTGTGCCCTCCAGTCTCTCCTACAGCCAGTGGGGGTGGAAGGTGCATAAAAGCCATGGTGGTCTCAGTAGCAGCATGCTTTAAAGACCCCAGAGTGACTGTGCTAGATGCTGCATCAGGAAGGAGAGCATCAAGCAGAGTCTGTAACAGTTCAGGCAAAAGGAAAAGATGAGCAGAGACAGGACATATAACAGCAACAGACAAGCAGCAGATCTGCCTTGGGAAAACACCTACAAGTAAACATCAGTAAACATCTCTTTTAGTCAGAGGGATCCATCACAGACACTATAAGAAAAACAACAAAAAAAGTATCTATATTTTCTCTAATATTTCTCACTGACTTTTCAAATAAAGAGCACTAATCAATCAGGTTAGAAATATACAGGTACTAAAGAAATGCTTGTGTATTAAAACAATACTTCAATCTCCTGAAACCACAGTTAGAGATGTAGACACAGTCTTAAACTTTGATAATTCTCACTTCATACACCCCAAAATAATGACATGAAATTACATCAAAGCACAGCTCTATAACACAATTTTAAAAAACTTCATACAAGAAAGGGACTATGTAAGTTTCAGTTCTGTAACAGCTCTGAACAACACCTATAACTTTAATTCCATTATTATACATCAATTCACAGGCAAATAAATGTATTAATTCCATTGCAGAATTCAGTTTAAATTAGCCCGCTGTCTGGACACAAGAGGTATTTTACACCACGGTCCCCTGACCACCTTCATTAAGAACCAACAGACCTTTATTAATCTTTTACTCACTTTTTACCAGCAATTCAATAGAACAAAACCATTAGGAGGTCCAAGAAGACAACGATTTCTGTTCAAAATGAAACCAAGAAACTTGGTTTCCAAAGCCCTCTCCTACATTAGAATAATCAAAGTTTAATAGTGAGAACCAAAGAATTTATGTCCAGAATCTGCACACAAACATCTTGCCAGGTGTGTGCCAGAACTTCAGACTAAGTACATGAATCAGTTTCAGGCAAAGAAATAAGTTCACAGGAGGCACTGAGAAGGAGTAGATGTACAGCAGAGGTTGCCTAGCAAATTCAGCTGAAGAATACCAAGATGTGTAAAATTGGAACATACTGGTGGAATGACCAAACTTTAAAATGGTTTTTATAGTGGCTAGAAATAAAAATTAACAACCTCCCCCTGAAACCCATGAATTTACTTCAATTCTAACAAAACTCAGCCTCCTGGTCGCTGGCTTTCTCTTTACCTCACTTAAAAATCCCAACTTTTTATCACATTAATTTTGACACCTCAAACCACCTCAGATCTGCCATGCACATGTTCCAACACCCTGCCAATACTGACAGCCTAGCTAGCAGCTTCCTACAGAAAGGGAGTTTTTACTACAAAAACTGAGTTCTGCTCACCTTTCTTCTTCTCTACCAAGTCACCAACTTTCAAGAAACAGGGATTTAGTTACCTTGGGAATTCTGTCTATCAAATTCAGCCGAAGAGAGTCAACAGTATAAAAAAAGACACTCCATTTTCCTCAGAAACCCAAGCCAAAGCATTTTTTGAGCAAAATGCCTGAATTCAAGGGAGGGAGCAAAACAGAATAACCAAGAATCACACAGAATAATCTGGTAAAGCTCTGAGATTCTTATGCTCATATAGCAGCAGTGCAGAAAAAATTAGGGGAATTCACAGAATGTGAAGTCTTGATGCATGACCAAGAATACAACTCCACAAAAACTCACCAGAAACTATCCAATAAAATTAACATATTTCCCTCCTGTTCATTTTTTATTTCATTACTACTGACTATTAGGAAAAAAACTTGGTTTTGTTCTTTGCATCTGGTCTTTATGTACTCGAGAGTTGCATCTGATCAATCACATGGATACAAAAACTGTAAAAACAAACCCTGCAGCTATTACTTTACTGGTTCATAAAACTGACTTTGGTGTATCTTAAATACCAAACCCAGCCTTACCAACAAAGCAAGTTTTTGGTATTTCCGTTTCAGCTCTGCCGGGCTGTCCGAAGGTTTGGCCCCCAGGACCTTGTACCAGTCCTGGCTCATCCTTCCAAAGGCCATGGCCTCACTGGCTTTGACATCACTTCCTCAGCACTGCGTAAGAAAATCAAATAAATGAAATCACAACTTGGAAGAGAAACAGAAAAAGCAAAAAGAAGGAAGTGGCCAACTGAGGGATCACAGAATTGACTGTTGCCCTCAAGCACCTCTACACCATTATATGAGAACTCCTGTGCAAAAAAAGTTAAATTCACGTGGCCATTCCATCCCATAGCCTGTCAAATGTGAAATCTTGTGTTTCCTGTCCAAGTGCCTCAGCATATCCTGTTCAGAAGCCATCCATACTTCTTTAAAAATCATTTTGTATGTAAAATGAACTGTTTAGAAATGCCCCAGGTTACAGATATACTTTTATACAGACACTTTCTAAAACAAACTTCCGACTTTGAAGCAGTACCGTACCTAACACATGAAAACATGAAGTAGATAAAAGTGTGACATTTTTCAAATTGGCAGTAAGATCCATGCAAGATGACACAAGAAAAGGCATGTGTTTGTTTTTACAAAATGACATTTTCAGAGCATGGAACCTCCTTCATCCTGCTCAGTAAGAAGTCAACTTTCTTAAAACAGGAAAGCAAATAAACAAAAATGAACCAAAACATACAAAGTTATCAGAGGTCACTAAGTAAAACCTAACTAGTAGTGTGGGTTTCAATTTGGGCCATCTTTCATCAAGTTAATGACCCAGAAAGAAAAAAAATAAGCAGGAGAATTAAGTGCCAGTAATAGAATGGCAATGCTTGAGCTTCACGCAGGTTCTCAGGTGTGCTGGAATCCCAAGCTGGCAGTAGCTTATTTACCATGAACTTCCTGAAAACAAGTAACACTGACAGTAGGCAAGAGCTTTGTAAATACACAAGCTCTATAACTGTAAATAAAAACATAAAAATAGGCTTGGGTTTTTTTTTTTTCTACTACGGCTTCCTGGCGACTACCGCCGTACTTCGGAATCGACCCTTCTCTCACGGGGGAAGACAAGCGTGTGTTTCAAACTCGGCAGAGCTACGAGCAGACCGCGGGAGGGACACACACTGCAGGGGAAAGCACCACGCTCCCGTCCTTCCCGCCCTGGGGCAGCGCCTCCGGGACCGCGCTCTCCGACGCCGCTCCCCGCAGCGCGGCCCCCGCACAACCGGGGCGGGCGGCACCTCGGGCCTCCGCAGCGGGCGGGGGCGGCCAGGAAGGCCGCCGCAGCCCGGC
>VZSE01005855.1:404638-478753 GCA_013398275.1 Promerops cafer | reverse complement strand
CCGCTCGCCCTTGCGCTCCGTCCGCCGGCGCTTCGGGGCGAGAAGGCACCGCTGCCCGTCCCGTTCCTCGTCGCTCGCTGTGCGGACCGCCCCACAGCCGCTCTCCCCGCGAGGACTCCGCCTCCCGCGGCGCCGGCGCTGCCATTGCCCGGCCCCGCAGGCGGAGCTCGGCACCCCGGGCTCCCGGCCTTGGGAGCGGAATCCGGCGGTGGTTTCTTTCTAGGGAGTACTTGTGCTAAAAGGGAAGGAAGAACATCCTCTTGATAGAATAAATTAAGCTCTGGAAGCAGGTTTTTTAATGATATAAAGACGTTACCTCATTAGAAACAAACAAGAAACCACAAAACCCCTTACACCCCGACCCCAAAAATATGAAAACAACACAAACAAAACCTCACGACCACCACCAAAAAAACAAAACAACCACAACAGAAAGCCAAAAACAAACGATCAAACAAAAAATCAACAAAAAAAACCCCACAAAGACAAACAAACAAAAAACAAAACAAAACAAAACAAAACAAACAAAAAAAAAAAAGCTTAGGTGGATGCTGTAGACTTCAGCTTTTGGAATCTTAGACAAACCTAGTTAGCAAAATCCCTAAATATTACTCCAGGCAAACTCAGTTCACACTACGCTTTTAAATGTATAGCATACTTCCTGTAACAATATTTTTATGTGATACATTAGAACTAAAGCAACTTTTTGTCACTTTTCTTACCCTTTGAACTGTTTGAGGAGAGCAGCAGCCGGGCTGTACAGACATTGCCAGGAAGAACTGGGAGTGTTCCTGGCATTTTGCTCCCATTAAACACCAGTGGAGGAGCAGAGTGGGACAGCTGGGGTTCAGTAATAAACGTGGAGAATTTATTTAAAGTTTAAGGGTGGGAAAACATCAGATCTGCAAAACCATTCAACACCTGATTGGTCTGATTTTGGTCTGTGCTGATTGTCAATGTCCCTTTTGAAATTAGAATTTTCTTCTCAGGCAAAGGTTTCAGTATGGTTCCGTGTGTCATCTCCTTCACTGGAGCTGGTGTGTGAACCGGGACTGTTGTCGGGCGGAGGGGGAGGAAATTGAAGAAAAGTTTTTTAAAAATGTGGTGTTGTCCTAGAGATTTGTCACTACACCTGTGCTTTCACCAAAAATGGTTAATATCCTCCTAAGGAGGATAACCTCCTGGATACAATATCCATTGTTTATCCTTTATGCCAAAAATTCCTAAGTGTTGCATATGGAGTTTTTTTCAATTTTGAATCGATAGGATTGGTACCAGCTCATACAGTATTTGTAACACAGAGTTGTTTGAGAGATTGTGAGCAATTGTATACCTGTAATGAGTTGTTAAATAGAAAATAAGCTGTACGTGTTGAGGAATTATTTCTGGAGTCAGTGGAACAATTTTGGAAGTGAAACACTTGTTCTTTTCTGTGCATGCTCAGCATGCCAAAGTAAAAGAAAACAGGCTATTTAATGGAACAGTTTGGTGTTCATGCACCACTGACCTTGTCTGGTGTCACAGGCTTTGTGCCTCGGTTTCTCTTTTAATCTGCCCAGTTTCAGTACCCATAATGTCGTTTGGGTCAGTCCTAGCTAATCATGCCCTGACTGGTTGTAAGGACTCATGAAGCTGTTGGTCAGTCTCAAGGCATTTTCTTAATCATTCATCTGCAGAGGTATAAAAATAAACTTACTTCAAGATTTGTTCAATGGGAATGGGTGTGTAGGGGAGAGGGAGCAGGGGAAACCAGACTGAACACAGATGCTCTGGCTGGTGATCAGCACACAGCTCAGTGTAGCCAGAGCTGTGCTGCTTTTTTCACCTCCTGAAGGCAAAAAAAAAAGAGGAGGTAGGTGACAGGAGAGTGTGGAGAACTTGTCATGAGAGTCCAGGAGGAGTGAGACAGACCAGGAAGTCACAGAGAAGAGCTAGGAGTGCTAGCCCTGAATGGAGGCATGAGATGTGTCTGTAAGAAACCAGGCTTGCTTAATTAGCTCAAATTATGTCAGCGTGCACAGGTGCTATGCATTTCACTGGAGCTGGACACCTGAACATGGTAAAAAGTTTCTCTTGTTTAAGATACTTTAGATGTAAGTTGGTGGTTTCAGACATTTTTGTGAGAATATTTAACCTTTTAGTGGATGCTTTTCTTGAGCGTGTCACATAACATTGGGCTGTGTTGTCACAGAATTGTAGGAGAATTATTTAGAGACTTAACTGGGTACTGTCTGTGCTTTTATTACTGCAATAAAAGATGAGTACAAATGATGGACTAGCTGAAACATCCAGACCTTCTCACTATTAACTACATTTTTTACTTCTGGATGGTATTTTGCAAAGTCTTGGTAAGACCAGTAAAGCCTTTTTGTTTTTTTTTTTTTTGTTGTTCATGTTGGTTTTATACTGCTACATAGAGAGTCCCAGAATGGTTTGGGTTGGAAAGGACTTTAAAGATCATCCAGTTCCAACCCCCTGCAATGAGCAGGGAACCTTCCACCATGCCAGGTTGCTTAGAGCCCCGTCCAACCTGGCCTTGGACACTTCCAGGGATCCAGGGGCAGCCACAGCCTCTCTGGGCACCCTGTGCCAGGGCCTCCCCACCCTCATAGGGAACAAGTCCCTGAAATATCCAATCTAAACCTCTTCCAGCATCATAAATAAGCACTGAATATTGATTGGGTTTTGATAAATTTAAGAGATTGAGCATGTTTAAGTCATGCAAAGATGACTATTTTGTCTTAAATAATTTTTGCAGTTGTCTTCATGTTTTCAACACTTTAATGTGACCGTTAATATCAGCAATTAATTAATGTGGCAAATAATAGTACAAGGTTTCGTTATGGGGTCTCACTGATACTTCTGGTGTGCTGTTTTTATCCTAACTCTTTAGTCAGTACAGTGAGAAGAATTTTTTTTCAGGTGATTTTTTCTGTCAGAGCTGTAGTAGACAGCTGACTCAAAAGAGTGGTGAAAGTGAACATTCTGAGTTTCATCTCTTGGGAACAATTGAGATAAAATAATTTGTTCAACTTTCAACAATGTTGGACTTCTTTTTTAATCTATATGTTAAAAATCCTTGGAAGATATAGGATTATTTTTTAAATTATTAATTGATTTTTTCCTATTTTTTCTTAAGAGAAAGGGGTCAGAGATCTGAATGTTGAGTTCTTCCAGAATTTGTTTTAATTGGATCAGATTTGTCAACAGTAAAAAGAAAAAGTTTTGTCTCCCAGGAGATGTGCATATGATAGACTAAATGTCATAATGATGTGAACAAATGAGATGTAACATGCACGGAAAATATATGTTTTCCATTAAATTTCCACAGAAATGATTGAAAACGTCTTGGGAATTATTTAAGCAATTTACAATATTGTTTAAAAAGGTACATCTGGGCACACTGAGTACAGTCTTTTGTCGTTCATTAGCAATGTATTTAATGAGGGTTTTTTTAAGTGATAGATAGTTAAGGTAACAGACAAGTGACAGATTGTTTGTCTTTAACGATTTCCCTATTTCAGGCCCATTACAAAGCAATTAGAAATCTGACAGCATTTTTACTCTGCATTACTGATCATCTAAAGTGATGAGAAATGAGAGGTGATGAATATTAATTGTATATTTTCATATAATTATCATAAATTATTACCTTGTCTAGTGCGCTGCAGGTGGAGTAAAATCAATGGATGAAAATTCAGTCAAATATGATAATTTGAAAGATTTCATGACTTAGTTTTTGTGTTTAAAGCGCAGTGTCAATCAATCTAAACCAGACATGCATTAACAGAGGGAAATACAAAGATACTCTTACCTTTCCTTGCTTTGCTAGCACTGAGCAGCATGGCTTTTACTCTTGTGCCCTGTGACAAATTATTTACCTCTCTTTTTAAGCCTGCCAAATTTACCCTGGATTTTACCGACTCCTCCCCAGCTTTTTGCCGTAAGTATTTACACATTGTTTGAGCTTTGGAATACGCAACTCCTATAATTTATGTCACTTATTTTTATAATGCATCTCCTTACTTTACAGTTACTGGAAAAACTGTAAAAAGAGATCACAGATTCTCCAAATCAGGTATCTAGGCGGTGTGGCCAGTGTTTGTGCTTTTCCTGGGAAAATTTGGTTGAGGTGAGTTATTCAATATCACTTTAGTCTTCTAAGACAAAGACAAGAATGATATACCATTTATCTGGGATGGCAGACCTTACCCATGAGACAATTCTTTTTTTTCTCCTCATTTCCATATATGTTCTGGCTCAGAGAAGTGAGCAAATTGGATGACCCATAAAAAAAATTATTATCTTTCTAAGTCTATCAGAGTTCATGTATTTGAAGTCAAATAAAAACTGCAAGTGCAGGACTGTATTTTTATCTTGATTTTTGATGCTTGACTTTGAAAACTGGATAATTTTAAGAAATTGAATTCGAAAATTCACTTTATTATAATATTTTATCTTCCAATGTTAGTAAGAAAGAATATGGTTGGAGTGTTTCCTCATGGTGGAAAACTTCACAACCATCTCCTGTATTAATGTGGTTTCTTCTATGAGCACAAAGCCAGGGTTAAACAGGTACTTAGATTTCTATCTCTGGTAGTGACCAGTGGTGGAATGAAATGGTAACAAGAAACAGCACTAGTGTAGAGAAAACCTGCAGGTGTTAAATACTCCAAGAGGTGCATTTTTCATGTATGGAATAAATTCTGTCCTGGCCTAACAATCTGTAGTTCCCATCACACTATTGTTTGAAAAGGAGGGTCTCATTCATCAGTAAACTACCATTACTTGGCCACACTTTGTCAGTATGGTATATTCTATTCCCCATTTTCCTCATAATGGGATTTTCTCTGGGATATTCTCATGCTGTAAAAGGCCTCATTCACATCCTGAGTGCTTGTTGAAGGAAAAGGTAGCACGTTTAGGTTGGTACCACCATGCCCTTCCTGCTGAGGCCTCATGAGCATCATAAGGAATCTCATTTATTTTGTCTGAAATCAAGGTCCAGCTCTTCAAGTTTAGATTTTGCATACATATAAATCAACTTGGTTTATTTCCCAGGTCTATGCCAGTACATGCTGTAGTAACTCTTTTCAGATTTTGTAGTTTCAGTTCTGGTTTTGTCATGTAGGTTCAGTAGAGTTCATGAACAATGAATTCCACCATGGTCTGTGAGACTGTAAGAAACTCTGTGATACATGTTGTTCTCAATGTCCTTCTGCACCTCTGACAGCAAAGAGTACCATTTTCCTTTCCTTTTTCCGTGTCTGTCATAAAACAGAGAACAATTTTAATATCCATCCACTCTCTCAGTATTGCATTACAGTTGTGCCTGTATTGCACATGGGTTTTTCAAACAAAATGACCTGTTTTCTTCTTCTCCCTCTTGTGCATATGTTCACATTCTGCATAGTCACATGCTGCTGACCATGTGTATAGAGACACTTTGTGTCATATTTCTCCTTTTTTTAAATTCCTGTGATGAAAAGACTGAACAAGACTCCTTTTCTGATACACCTTGATCTTTATTCTGATGTATTTAAACCAAATATTCAGATATTTGAATGCCCTTATCAGAAATGGATCTGTTTAATGTCACTTTTGTTACTTTCTGATGCAAAGTGCAATATACACAAAGGCAAGGGAGCAACAACTCTGGTGTGGATAAAGCTTGCAAACATAACAGATTGACAGCACTTCACAGTTTATGTTAAAGCCAGCTTCTTGAGAAAGGTAATTATAAAATGAAAGATTTAATTCTGATATTTAGATTATTCATTTTATTTTAATTGGTGCTTTCCAAAATAATTGGATATGTTTCCACATGTTTGTTGAAGAAAAGTGCTGGGCTAATTGGATTTTTGCTTATTTTCTTTAAAGATACAGATTATGTGAATTCTTTTAAAGACTAAAGTACTTTCCAAGTGTGACAACAAGTAGTAAAGTCCTTTTGGTATTGCAGGGAAGAATATACCTGCTGTACCTCAAAACCATTTCATTAAATATTCCTGTATTACATATATTTTTCAGTCTTACCTCAAGGAAAACATTTGTCTCTTCAGTTTGAGCTGAAGGTTTGGCTTGAAGATACACCTGTGCTGATCCAAGGGCCAGCTGCCACTGAAAGTGGCAAAATTCTTCTGCCATTCCTTCTTCACTTGCTTCATTCATGAGCTCTTGCTGCCTTTGCATCAGCACCACCTTTTGTGTGCCCACACAGTGAAAAAGTTCACAAAGATATAGGAGAAAAAATCTAGTTCTGCCAAGAAATTGATAATTTTCTAAACAGATTTGTCATGTGTCAGTGTCAGCAGAGAGAAGGTGGCTGGAGAACTTGTCCAGGACAAGGGGAAGAGGTGGCAGAGGGGAACAAGCCTGCCCATTTGGATGTCACTTAGCCATTACTTCTTCATCAAACTGGATGCTGAGCTCGGCTGTGTGAAGTTTATAAAAGTAAGCACAGGATAAACAAAGCTGGCTTGAGATAATGAATATCACCACTGTATGTTTAAAGGCTAAAATATATAAAGGAGGAGAAGTCAGTCATATGAAAGATATCAAGCCAGTCAAATGGAAATAAATGTTACAGAATCAAATTTGCATTTCTTTCCGATTTTTGCAACTGATACTGATATTATCTAATAGTAAAATTATATTTCAGCAGTACAGTTGGCTTTTCTTTTGGCTCATAGAATTACTCTGCTCTGCTTTATTACCTTATTGTTACCTTAATGTTGATTGGTGGGGGGGATGTTTTCCATTGATATTTCAGGCAAATTCAGGGCCAATTGTATTAGACACTGTACAGAAATATCATTAACAAAATCCTGCCAGCAAAAAACCCAAGTCAATCTAGTGACCAGTCTGTATCAATCAATTATAGGTAAAATATGAGACTCTGTGTATATCCAAAAGCCAGCGTCGTAGGTTTATGTAAATTCTGACCTGGACTGAGGCAATTTATCTGAGGGTCTGTTGCAAACTTGTTTTCTCCTAAATGAAAAAAAAAAAACCAACCTAAAAAAAAAACCACCAACAAAAAACCCTTCCTTTTAAAAGAAATAAAAGACTTACCAAGCTCCTGATTTCTTGGTGATGTCTTAGTAGAAATAACTTGAAATACAACAGCTGTGTTTCAATTTCCATATGGGTAGAGGAAATGGAGGGCAGCAGGGAGAAGACAAGAAGAGAAGAGATGTATTTATTGAAAATTTGTCTGACTTGATTTCAGGTGTTTCTGATTTGATTGTATAGATAATTGTACATATCAGGTTAGTATCAATCCACAAACAGTGTAATTTCTCTATTTATAGCTTCCAGATTTTCTGTTCAGTTTCTCATTTTGCTACTCCAGAAAAGAGAAATATGCAAAGTATAGAGAGATTCCAAACAAAACTGTCTGAATCCCACCATGTTCTCAAAAGCTGTAGAGAAAACGATACAGGATTAGTTCATTTTTTTAAAATCAATATTTGATCATCAATCTTAACAATTAACAAAAAGCTTGTACTTTGATTTTATGGCAAACAACAGAAGTCTAATAAGTGCTCAGGAAAAATGCCATATGGCATGTACATCATCACAAAAAAGCAATCAGCTCTAAACTTTGCAAATGTCTTTGTGCCACATGGATGCACAGCCTACATTAGCAAAAAAAGTATGAGTAAAGTCATGGGAACTTTTCACTCATGTCATTTGCAAAGATGTTTAGTCTGCTGCTATGTGATAAATTCTAAACATATAATCGAGTAAATATTTTGCTAGCATCAGTCTCAGAATAAATATGAAGAGATGTATAACATTTAATATAATTTTATACTTTCTCTGTTTGATGTACCTTCTGTTTCATTCAAGTAAAGGGAAAACTAACTCAAAACCCTGCAGATATGCTGATTTTCAATTTTAATCTTTATTAAAAATTTTAGCTCTGAAAAGTGCAAATCCTTCATTCTGGATCCATATGCAGCTGACTTAGTGGTCCTGGAATCTAAAACAATTTTGTCTTCTCACATTTTATCATTTTATCTAGATACCAGTTCTTCCTTTTTGGTCAAACAGCAAACTGGGCAGGAGCAGGGATGGAGCCATGCCAGGGCAGATCCCTGGATGCAGGGCAGGGATGGGGCTGTGCCGGGGTAGATCCCGGGATGCAGGAGCAGGGATGGGGCTGTGCCGGGGTAGATCCCGGGATGCAGGAGCAGGGGTGGGGCATCTCCCGCGAGCACCGCAGAGCTGGCCTTGAGCCCAGCAGCCGAGCCCCGGGAGTGGGATGAACCGGGGCCCTTCCAGCCATCCCATTCCCCTGGGGCTGCTGCCCTTTTTTCCCTGCCTCACAGAGGAGCAGATGGCAGCCTTGCACTTTAAGTGTGCCAGTGTTAGTGGCACTTCAAACTTTTACAGCTTGTTTTTGGCCTTGTTACCTTCCCATCCAGTGAAACTGTGCTATGATACCTCAATTGTAGCTCTCTTCAGGAGCATTATTTTGGTCAAGGATGGGTATGTTCTCTTTTTTTTTGCCCTAATCTCTTTTCCATAGTGTGGCAGGTTTGTTCCTCAGTCAAAGAGGAGTTTTTGCCTGTTCCAGGCACTGGAAGAAGATCCATTCCTCTGGAGCTTGGAGGGACATAGAAGAGATTCGTTGGGTGCTGTGTAGTTTCTTGGTTAATTAAGAAGAGAGGGCAAATGATCTCAGATTATTGCAATAACCAAGAACTGTTCAAATGTTTTTCTTCTGCACTAAGCACCACTTGCTTCCTTGAGCAGTCTGGTCTCTTTTCTTAAGTGTGCTGGAGAAAAACTTTCATAGCCAGAGATCTGTGGGATGCCAGGGCTACACTGGAGAAGTGACAGAGAAAGGAGGAACAGTTTCTTTCTATTCATCAACTCAGAGATGCAGGAGAAAATTTTCATTCAAGGTTTTGGCAAAATTCCCAATAAATGTAGTGGGACATGAGTTTCACAGACAGCCTGTACTTATTAGGTTATTACTCAGCGTGCACTCATTTAGATTGGATTGTAGTTTCATGATAGCCTGTAATTGGGAGGGTATTAGGAGAAAAATGGAAGATCCGGTGATTTTATTTTTAAATGAAAGAAAAATAATAATCTCTTCTTTGCTGCTGCTGTATGAGTTGAGATCAGTTCCGTTTGTTGAAGAAGGTCCTTCTCAAAATGATGCAGATTATGTGTGTAAAGCTGTTCTTTGTTGGGTGAGTTATTATGAGGGCAGTTTCCCAAACATTAAATTTGATAAACTATTACGTTTTGGGTTTTAATCAGGTAAATAGTGTATTTTGTAGGTTTCTTGTATAATAAAATGAAATTTAGAATTTTCACAAGTCTTATGATGATGTTAATGCAGGCCTGTAGCAGAAAATGTTTCAGGACCATAATATGTGAAACATCCTGTGCTCATCTATCAGTATGAAGGTATATTAATATGGTTGTCTGGAGCACACATGCACATAGTGCAGCAATATTGTAAATGCAAATGCATGTGACGGCTGGAGAAAAATATAAATGTAAACAAATTATGGATAAATACAAGATTTGCTTAATCCCTCCATCATAGTTAAGATCTGATATTGCCATTATTTTAATACGTTTGATAGATAAACAAAATGCCTTTGCTGTTCAGACAGTGTTCACAAGAATAAAAAAAAGGTAAATTGAAATAGGAGAACATTGAAATAAATCACTGTATCTTTTGAACAAGTACTGAAATAAAATCAAGCAAAGAATACATGCTTGTCAAATATGCAGTATAAATAAATAATTTAGGTGAAAATGGATGACTAGAAATAACAAAGAGACGACCAATAATGAGGGGCTAAAGGGTGGTTTTTACACCTGATGTAACTTCATTGTATATCATAAGTAATTGCTATCCATAAAAAATTCTATTGCTTCTGTATGAGAAGAAGAGACAATTTGACAGGCAACACTGGCAGTAAGCGCCAGCAAGCACAAATCCTTGGCAACTGTCATTATCCTGCTGTTGGATTCACATCCCAAACTGTGGGATAACTTTGACCTGTATCGCTGTTACTGAACCACCGTCTGTTAAAGGAACTGCATTTTTAACTTAGCGAAGAAGAATATTAGTCAGGTGCAGATTTATGCCTTAGAAAATTGTATGGACTATTTATTTATTTATTTTTGGTGTACTGTTGCTCTCTATTTAAAAAGAAATATGGAGACCTGCTTTATTTGGACAACACTGAATAATGAGAAAATTGCACAAGAGGAGCTGAATAGAAATTTTGAATTTTCAGACTGTAGAACTACCTGAAAGTAGAAGTTCCTTCTGTAATAATTACAAAAATACCTCAGTGCTTTGGCCATGAACAAACCAAAGTTTAATTGCTTTTACTATTCTGATACTTAGGAGTTACTTGAATATGAAAGGACAATGAGGGCTTGATCTCATCCTACTTCTTTCTTGCTTTATCTTTATCTTTAATACTGCTCTTGGCACAGTTACACTTGTGCTGATTTGGATCTTTCAAAGACTGGATAAAATTGGATTGCTTGATCTTCATATGGGTGAATATTACATCTAGACTTTTGGCCTATCGTATAAAGTAATTTTGTGTCATTAAGAGTAGCCCCAAATTGAAAGTTGGAGCCTTTTGTTATCATTATTTTAATGTTTTTATGCAAATAAAGCTTTTGTTTTGAGTTTATGAGATAATTCAGTGTTCATTTTGTGCAAGGAAGGCTAGCATAGGCTACATGCTCGTGCAGCATAGCTGAAATACCTGCTGTACTTCACCGTAATCCTGTCCTACAGCACTTTGTGCATTGCCCTTCTGGTCCCAGCTTGTGCAAAGATTAATTGAGCCAAAATCTGAAATAATGTTTGCAGAAGTAAGAATCAGGATGAAAGTATTAACACCGTTTCATAAGGCATCTTGCAGCTTTAATTAAGATGTTGTAGGCTGTTCTGAACTCTGTACGGTCAACTAATACTAATTTACAGTAGTTGAAAGACCAGATCAAAAAGATAAAATTTTAACTACATTTATCATATTTTTCTTTCATGAAATGTTCCCCTCCCTTTGTGAAAAAAACTGTAAAAATATTGAAGGGGAGCAAAGCTCTAAACAACTTCTATTTGCCCACAACATTCCCCTGCAATCAACAATGGTATGAAGAAGGTCAAGACTTCAACATTGTTCTCCACATCAAACAAAATCAGTTCAGAGCTGTGATGGAGCATCAGATCTATAGACAGCCACAAATCAAGCAGTACAGACAATTTCTCTCTTATATCACCATCTGAGAGAAACAGAGCTGAAAGTGTTCCCACAGGTCAACCAAGGTAATCAAAGCTCTCCTCTGTTGCTTTTAATCAAGGGTGCTGCAGTTCAGTCACCTTATGATGATGATTCAGTTGATATTCTAATTTTCATTAAGATTTCTTGACCTAGAAATTTGTCAGAGTATAATAGCTTTTAAAATCTTATTGATTCCAATCAAACATTTCTGGAAGACAAATTTACAGTGAATCAGGCATGCCAGTCCACTTTGCAAATTTTTGACACTTAACAACTGATAGGTAATAGCCAACAAGTTGACCTCTCTGGAAAGAATGATGTGATTCTCCATAATTAATATAAAATTAATTGATTCTGTCTGTTGGGGAAATCCAAGAGAGCAATTGCATTTTGCAATGTACCATAAAGGTGATTAAAGAAAAGACAAATGTGTACTTAATGTGCTTAACTTAGATGTCCTCATCAAAAGCTTTTTGTTGTTAGTGTCTTCTGTTTTGAGGGAAGAAATTGTTGTAAACTGACACAAAGCTTGATGATTAGAGCTGTCATGGAGTCCTTTGATTTGTGACCTCAACTGGAATTCAAAGGGCTCTAGTTTTTTATTTTGTAGCTGTTTTCTGAAAGGGCTTTTTCCAAAACCTTAAAGTCTTTGTAATTGCTGATTTTGCTTAATAAGACATGTATATTAATATAATGGTCCTCTGGTGTATGAAAGTTATTTATAGTTACTTTTCAAGGAGCCACATTCTGGCTTTCTTATTATATGATTTGGTACTCATCACTGAAGTAGCTGCATTGATTTAATAGCATGACTTACTCTGGAAATTCTAAAAAGAAGGCAAAAAAATCTGGGATTCTTATGTTGTCATTTTGCCATTGAAGAAATGTGGAAACTTGATTACATATGTGTTATTATGGTTGAAGTGAAGTATCATTCCAGTGCTAATTTAAATGAATGGGAAAACTTCCAGAATTTTTTAAGGGAGAGGAATTCACATCTTAGGCCTCAAACAAGTTTTGAGCTGTGCATGGGAACTTCTTGTTGAAGACTAGGAGAGAGACTGTGTGTCACAAATGTCCTTGCTGAAGTATGACATTTTGTTGTAAATATGCTTTCCTCTCCATCTTTTTTCTTTTTAAAAATAGTCATACTATTTCTATGTTCACTATATATGAATATATGTTTATATTCAATAAAATATTCACTAAAATATATGAATATATGTTTATATTCAANTTTGCAAATTTTTGACACTTAACAACTGATAGGTAATAGCCAACAAGTTGACCTCTCTGGAAAGAATGATGTGATTCTCCATAATTAATATAAAATTAATTGATTCTGTCTGTTGGGGAAATCCAAGAGAGCAATTGCATTTTGCAATGTACCATAAAGGTGATTAAAGAAAAGACAAATGTGTACTTAATGTGCTTAACTTAGATGTCCTCATCAAAAGCTTTTTGTTGTTAGTGTCTTCTGTTTTGAGGGAAGAAATTGTTGTAAACTGACACAAAGCTTGATGATTAGAGCTGTCATGGAGTCCTTTGATTTGTGACCTCAACTGGAATTCAAAGGGCTCTAGTTTTTTATTTTGTAGCTGTTTTCTGAAAGGGCTTTTTCCAAAACCTTAAAGTCTTTGTAATTGCTGATTTTGCTTAATAAGACATGTATATTAATATAATGGTCCTCTGGTGTATGAAAGTTATTTATAGTTACTTTTCAAGGAGCCACATTCTGGCTTTCTTATTATATGATTTGGTACTCATCACTGAAGTAGCTGCATTGATTTAATAGCATGACTTACTTTGGAAATTCTAAAAAGAAGGCAAAAAAATCTGGGATTCTTATGTTGTCATTTTGCCATTGAAGAAATGTGGAAACTTGATTACATATGTGTTATTATGGTTGAAGTGAAGTATCATTCCAGTGCTAATTTAAATGAATGGGAAAACTTCCAGAATTTTTTAAGGGAGAGGAATTCACATCTTAGGCCTCAAACAAGTTTTGAGCTGTGCATGGGAACTTCTTGTTGAAGACTAGGAGAGAGACTGTGTGTCACAAATGTCCTTGCTGAAGTATGACATTTTGTTGTAAATATGCTTTCCTCTCCATCTTTTTTCTTTTTAAAAATAGTCATACTATTTCTATGTTCACTATATATGAATATATGTTTATATTCAATAAAATATTCACTAAAATATATGAATATATGTTTATATTCAATAAAATATTCAGAAGATGTGATATAAGCATTTTTAAGTAGTATTGTGATGTTTTTAAGCTGATTATTAGTTTATTTAATTTTATTCTGGCAGCTGTATTGAATATGTTTTGCTATCTGGGAAACAGAAACAATTAACAATAAGCCCCATGCTGCAGTCACTGTACAGACATAATTGCTGTCAATTTGATTGAAATTTTGCCTGAGAAAAGACTGTCACCAGTTCTTACTTTTTAAACTAAAAGCAATAACCTACATATTACACACTGAAAGCTCTCTTTAATTAGGAGGTTTCTCAGAATCTAATTTTTTCCTATATTTATTTGAACTGATAAATTTTGAAAAATGTTAGGTGATTTATTTTCTTGTGATGTCCTTTAGACATTTCATAAAAAGACTTCACAGCAACTACTTTCCAGTATTTTAGAAGTTCTGAATACACACAGTTTGGGACAAGTTAAGTGTATTTTGTTTAGAAGAGTTCAATTTCTCTGTATTTTTCTATATTCATGATTTAGGTGCTGTGCAATACTTCTTACACTGTGAAGAATTTTAATGAACATATGCTCTGACTTTCTTTTTACACAACTACTATAAAGGTTCTAAAAAAAAGATAAGAAAATAATACTGGATTGTTTCTTTCATATCCTAGACTGGATTTTCTTTTTTAACAGAATTAACTGTGCTCACTGTTTCAAAACTCATGTCATATCCACAGGGCATTTGAAGTATCCAAAGTTATTAAACAGCAGCCAAATGTAATCAAAGTCATAGCTGAGAAAAATGGCACAAGAAAGATTTCTTTGCTAAAGTTTCTGTGTCCTTAATTAAGCCAGTAACCTCTAATACAAATTTTCTTGCATGCATAAACTTTCTCTGTAGCGTTTGCTTCAAACCCCAATGTAAATCCTTTTTTGCTTTAAATTAAGCTTATAGGAAACTTTTCATCCTTTGTACACTATTTCTAAAATGCACAACTTGTTAAAAATACTTATAAATGCTAAGTGAAATAAGTTACAGAATTAAGTATAGCATTATTTGGCATTAAAAGGAAAGAGGACAATACTTTTAAACCAAGTTTTTAAGGTCATGTGTGTTTCTCATCCTATGATTTCTAGCAATAATCAATAAAATTCTGAATTACCCATAGCGCAGTTCATCCGATTGGTAAATTAATTGAGAGCAGATATTTTCCTTTCCAGTTTTGTTTGTCCTGATCCAGTACTAGTGACAAAATAACTCTGCAATCAGCATTCCTTACCCCTTGCATCCATGTAGCTGCTGGAAGAGTGCTCTGAGGCTGCCTCTGAACGTGGCTGCACAATGAGAGTTCTTGGCAGGCGGCACCGAGGCACCAGGACCGAGCACAGAGCCCACGTTGCAACTGGAGAAATGTTTCTGTGGCCATTCAGAAAAACAGAAGGTAAAACCCCAAAACCAGAACTGAGAACCCCCAGCAAATGGCTTAAGGGGTGCAATTAAAAATCATTTTCATCCTGTGTTTTTGCATGGTTTAGCAAAACTAATGTTTACTCATTTACAGCTCAGTAAGAGGATAATGTGCTTAATGAAAGAAAAATCTACTGACAGCCACATTTATTGCCCTTCATTAGCATTGGTACTTAATTTAATATAGATCTGAATAGACATTAGGGAGCCTGCAGGAGGTTAAATGGTGAAAATGTAAAGAGATTATTGAATTTACTGTTTGGTTTCAGTGACATCAAACAGACATAATTAATTAGGTTTATTCCACTAGCAAAAATAATCCAGAATGTAAGATTGGATTCATTAATGCCATCGTTTAACTTTTTTTTGGAAGTTTAATGCAGCAATATGGAATATCTTCTTTCTTACACTTCCTAAATTTTAGATTGTTTGGTGAGACGATTATTAAAAATTTTCTTTGCTCCTTCTCATTCTTTTACCAAAATGGTAATTATGTTTTAGTTTTTAAGAGCAGTGAAAAATTATTTCTGAATCCTTTACAGTTTAGATGTTCGTGTAAATGTTTGCACTGTCATTGTAAGATCATGAAGTACCTTGTGAGATTGCTGCTGCAAATTCGTGGCAGCATTTTAAAACTGTAGCTTAAGCAGGGTTCAGTATCAAACTGAAGGTACCACTTGGGTATTTTATCAAACTAGTAATTCAGCCAACATTTTTCGTGAAGGACTTCTAATTAATACAACCTTAAATATCCTAAAAAGCAAAATTATTGTTAAGGTGGTGTATATGTAGGTAGGAATCAACAGCTCCAGTGTACAATTCCAATGACAAATGTAAATAAGGTCAATTGTTTAACGTAACATGAAATGTTTGATTTTTTATGATCTTGTTGTAGCAAATTGTGTGGTAGGTTTTTTAGAAAGTTACAGATTACAAAGAAAAACAAGAGCAAATCATTCACATAGTTTTTTATATTTTGTGTATATATTGTATGTATTTTTTATACAGATTTCTTTGCATTTTGGGGCAATTTTTTTTTTTTCTTATGTACATTCTTTAGAAACAAGTCTTTGGTTTTATTTTTCTACATAGTTTTTCAATAGCATTTCTTGCCTTGGGAAGTATTAGGGGGCATATTTTAGTGTTAAATCACTCATTCAAAATTTCAAAATATTCAAGTGATCTTTCACTAATTCTTTTAGAGACAGATAACACTACAAATGCCTTTTAAGACTGTCTATATCATACTCATTACTGGCTATTTCACAAAAAAATCACTATTATATAGCTCTTTCTCTAAACAGAAATATCTAATACTAATTATGATGTGAGTCCAGTAATTAAAGGCTTGTTTATATATTCATGGAGGGATTTATGAAGGAAACTTATGTTAGTAAACCTGTGCCTTACATAATCAATTTAATGCATTATAATCTCCTTTTAATAACAAAAATTATTCTGATTACGATTCGGGTGATGGAATCACCAGAATGGCTGTAATTAATGGTCTGTATATTCAGAGAAAGGCACAGATCACTGTTTTTATTCTTCCAAAAGTGTGTGATAAATCTGCTATTTGTGCTGCATGAATCATTTACACAATCCTATTATTGCAGGATTTTTGTAGGAGTACTGCTGTTTGTCACAAAGTCTTCACTGGTACATGTATTCTAGTTTCTCCATGCGTATGACTTGAGTGTTTTGATAGATTTTCAAAGTCATTAAGAGAGTCTTTTTTTTCTTTCTCTCATTTTCCCCTTGCAAGCCAAGTTCAAAACAAAAACTTCTGCGCTTTGTCTGCATATCTTTGGCTGTGTTTCATTGTGACATGCACTGCTGTTCTTTTAGCACCAAAATGTTGGCACACATTACTGAAAATTTCACACCATCTCTTGCTGGATCAGCAAGCTTAACCTACCAAAATCTGGTGTTGTTGAATGGTTTTTGACTGATAATCAATCTTTTCGCTGCTCGACAGTTGTTGCTGGGACACAGACTAGAGCAGGTGGCAGATGTGCCTTGTCTTTTGAGAAAAGAAAGAGTAGGTGAGCTTGGGCACAGAGTAACATATTGTGTGTCCATTAAAAGGGTAAGTATAACAGCAAAAAGTCACTGCTGTAAGTAGAAAAGCCACCAATACTAGAAAATAGGCCTTTTAACACCCCTGTTTACAAGTTTAATAGAACTGGAAAATGACAGTTCATGGTGTAGAATTCCATGTGCTCAAAAACCAGAACTGATGTTAAAAAACATTCACAAATTCTCTGTAAAACATTCCACAGTATCTCTTTCTACTTTTAAAAAAATTATTTATATATCCAATGAATGGTAATGTACAGATGTTTAAAAAGCTACAATATATTGAAAATAGGTTTTAGAGGTGTATAGGGACAGGCAGTACCTATTTTATATTTTCTTTCCCTAGCCCAAGACTGGGCAGAGAGCAGAGAGTGGTGTGACTGGTCAGTATAAACACACTGATGGCTGCATTTCAGTCCTGAACACACAGGTAACCAGGTCAAATGTCAGCAGCAAATCTTTTTTTACATGGGAATGGAAGATCAGTGAGTGATATAGTGTAAAGCCCTGCAAATATATACAAGTGATGCCATGGAAATCAGACTGGCTTTTTACAGGTGTGGTTAAACATATATATTTGCAAAGTCAACACCTTTGTAGAAATTTGTATTTCAAGTAGAAATCACAAAGTTTGTCAGAACTGTATCATCTTGCATATACTTTAATTGCTTCAAGTGGCATCAATACGTGGATGAAGTCTAATTCCCAGTGATGCTGATGTCTTGGTTTATTGGGATTTATTAATCTTCTCATCTTTCTAAAATACTAAAACTTAACTTGAGGGTTTGATTAAGTGAAGAAGGATTCAAACATAAGGTGACAAATTGCATGATCTGGGTTAAAAATTGAAAGCCGTTGCTGCTTCTAATTTAACAGTATTTGTAATAAATCCATGTGACATATCAGTGACAGGGTGCCATTCCAGCAGGAGTTTAGCAAACAAAAATGTGTCAAGTTTCAAGCATTTAAATCCTATTTTGGGGGGGACAATTGTGGAACTAGTGTGGTGCAGAACTGTGCCAAAGAGCTGATTCTCTGTAGTGTGTAGTTCCTGCATGTCATTTGGTGATGGTCAATGGTCGTATTTAATTAACTGTTCCTTGGAAATTTATGGGAGCACACATTCTTGAGTGTTTGTTTGCAGACGAATATATTTAGCAGTTGCTGAATTTCAAAATATAGTGGGTATTTTATTTATTCTTTTATTACCTTGTGTCTCTCCTGCCAGCTTTTATTGTACCTCCACACCTCATTACAATTGAATTTCACATGTTTCCAGTCTACTGCTTCATGCTTTCTTCATGATTTACCAGTTTCTTCAACTGGTACTATCTTATTTCTATTGAATTTAATTGTTGTGACTTTAGCAAACTTGCTGAGTAAAATAACCAATTAGCTATCACTCCTTCATAAAAAATTGTGCCTATCAGTCATGCTATTGTGGAAAAAAGGCTTCTTGAACACTTCATGTTCCATTCAGCAATTTTTCAGTTTCTGTGTTTGCCATTTACCATGATCTTGCTTCAGAGTGTGATTACATTTAAAATAGGACATCTTTTCTGCAAGTGAAAAGATGGATTCTAACCATTGATCAGTTTGGAAATGTTTAAATTCCAAGCAGCATTCTAAGTACTCTAGGGCTTTTTCTCACCAGCACATAAAAATTAAAGTTGTCATATTTTATTTTTCAGAAAAAAACCCGAATCTTCTCTTTGAACTTGAAATTAATACATTTTATTACAAATTTTTCTGTAATGACTGTATCATATGTTATTATTTCAGTGCATTTATACTGGGATTTTGCATGAAAAATACCCATAAAATATACAACAATATGTAAATCATCATATATTATGAGCTTATCCTTGTTTTAGGTTGGAGATCTCAAGACCTAAAACAGAGATGTGTTGTAAGATATAGACACTTTCTCTTGCATCATCACATAGCAAAATAGAATTGATTATTTCCACAATAGCTTGATCATATCCTGAAAGAATGACACAACCCTGCTCTTTGCGAAGGATGCCAGCAACATCTACATTTTAAGGGCTTCTCTCAGAAAACTAATTTAATTCTTTTATTGTGGAAAATCCAGATTTAAAATATTATTACAGATTCTTACAGCCTTTTGCTGTTGTGGGGACCTTTTTGAAATCTGAAAGATGCCAGTTTAGGAGCTGTTTTGGAGTCCTTCACAATAATGAAGTCTCTCTTCTAGCCTCTCAGTGGCATTGAAGTCTTTAGTCTTTTTTTTCTTTTATACAGGAGTCTAGTGGCAATAGATATGCCACTCTAATATGCTCTTTAGATTTTTCCCTTAGCAAACTCTACTACTTCCTTTGGCACAAGAATCAAAGGCACACGTATCAGTGAACCGCGGAATCGCAGAGTCGCCGAGTCGCAGAATATGCTGAGTCGGAAGGGACCCCTCAGGATCGTCGAGCCCAGCTTCTGGCCCTCCACAGGACACCCCAAGAGTCACACCCTGTACCTGGGAGTGTTGTCCAAACTCTTCCTGATCTCTGTCAGACTCAGCAGTGCTCCCTCAAGAGCTTCCACAGCAGATTTCGATAAATATTTTCCTCCAGACGACACGTATGAGGCCTTGTTGATGGCACAATGACTGCAGCAAATGTGTATTTTCACATTTTAACTTTCCTTCCTGGTCTTTGGCTTTACTGTCCTGTCCATTAACATTGGCAGTTTGTTAATGAGATATGAGAGACCTTTGTGATGTGCTGTCACTAGGGTAAAGACATTTTCCACCATGATGGTTTGATTTCGGGGAGCAAGCAATAGGCTTTATGAAGGGAACATGAAAACTTAACTAGATGTAAAATGATAGTCAAAAGTGATTGTGAATTTGCACCCACATAAGCACATAAGGCAAGTTGGTCAGGGTAAAAATCATCACCAGATGGAATATTTTTTCAATAATACCTTGGGAACCTTTTTGCGATTGAAAAGCCGTAATTCAAAAATTACATCAGTGTAAGATTAATTATACAAATGGAATTGTTCAGGTAACCAGCCAACACCCACTCCAGTGTGCTGCTAAACAGAAATGACTAAACCCTTTATATGGAGCTTCCACTTTTTCAACTGATTGTATGAAATGATAGTATCTACTACATTCCATATACATACATATATAGATAAACAAAATGTCTTATTTCTTACCCTTTTACCCTCTTAAAAAGCACTGGTTTATATTGCCCTTTGGTTTAGAGCAGCAAAGAGTAAGATGTATTCATTAGTTAGGTGTCAGTACTTTGTTTTGAGGGAATGCAGACTCTGATGCCCTTCCCATAATCCACCTGAATTTAAAGGGAGAGAATTTAAATTTCTTCACAAATTTCTAAACTAGGCTCAGGCTGTAAGATGTCTGGATTTGACAGAGTGTCTTTCTGTACCTTTTCATGATATCCACATCTGTAGGAATATAATAATGATAAAGAGGTCTGTAATAAAATTCTGTATTAATAATAAAAAAAGAATAACACTATTTTCTAGACTGGAAACATACTTTCCAAATATAGCTTAAAATTGTATGTTGAATAAAAGAATATGGAAACAGTAAGGTACAACCAAACCAATTTAAATTAAATGTTAAAAGTACAGCTCTATTTACCTAGGGCTTGTGCTAACACCTCCCCAACAGTATCCCAGAAGACAAATTTTTGATACAACCTTACAAATACAAAGAACCAGTAGTTATAGGAATGTTTTTCCCTACCTTTCACATGGGAACAGATGAAGATCTTGGCCTGTACAGCCTTTGTCTAATCCCTTTGTTTGCACTCAAGAGTGTTTAAATGAAACTTTCTTCAAGAAATGCAAAACATTGAGACCTGTATCCTCACTAATCTGTAGATTGCAGTAAGAATCTGTTTAAAATAAGTTATGATTACATCTCTGATGCCTGATATAAAAACACCCTCAGCCAAAAATGATTACCAGCCATGTCAAATGGAGAAATTCATTCAAATCCTGAACAAGACAAAGAGTCTTCCAACCATTATCAGTTTAGATCCGGTGCTCGTAAGTTTGAGGGAAAAATGGAGAGGAATAGTGAAGATAAATGTAGAGAAGGGGTGACTAGGAGGCATTCTGCCTCTTCTCTCTGCCAAATGAAAGGAAATAGCTTGCATTGTAAACCATCAACCTGTCAACTGAACTTGGGGTTGGCAGCCAAAAAGCCTGGGAGTTTTAACATTTCATCCAGTCTCTAAGTTTCTATCATTCTGCATTTTTGCTGCAGTGTTTTCAGGGCTTGTCTTGTTTATTCTGTTTGGCATTTACACCTGTTTAATCCCAAAATAATTTTATGTTTACTTGAGTGCAAATAAGGTTGCACTCAAGTCATGAAGTTGCATGAACAAATACTAATTACTTCTTTTTAACTCTTCCAACACCAATTTTTTTATTCCTTCAAACCATTTTCTTTGCTTCTGGAGTGCTCAAGTGTAATCATAGGAAGTTTTGCACAGTTTTTAGTATTGATTCCCTGTTCAGTTAGACATATTAGCAGTTTTAATTGGTAGTCATTTGTGTATTTTCAATTAATTCCCAAAGTAACTTCATTTTTTGGAAAGGAATTATAGCATGGCTTTTGTAAATTTTACATTTCAGATTCCTATCACACAAAAAATAATGAAAAACATTGATGATTCATCAATTAACCTAAAATTTTATTTGTGTTTTGAGAACAGAATATGGAAGTACTTTCACAATCTGGGGGCCTTCTTTATTTTAAGTGGACTCTAATGCCATGACCTATTTTCCTTAAGAGTTCACAGAAAAGGTCAGGGTGAGGGGATGAAGCTTGTTGATTGGCAGAGAAGATGGGATGTTTGTAATTTTAATCAAATTTAGTATTTAGACATACTTCAAATAATATGTCAGCCTAGTGTTAGTGAGTTTAAAATCTAATGACAACTGCTGTCATTATTAGTTAAATATAGCCATTGTGCCTGTGGCAATAAATGATGACACTTCAGAGCATGCAGAAACAAAAAGCTCTCAAGTATTTAAAGAAAAGGGAGTGACTGTAAACTTAGTTAAACACAGGAATGTGACCTGGGCATAATATGTTTCCCAAATAGAGAGGCATCTGGAATTTGAACAGAGAGCATAATTGAACATTATCTGTTCTTACCACTAGAGTTAACATTTTAGGAAACTTGGGCCTTTCTTCCTATTTCATGAAGATATATCAGGGAGTTTCATATTTATTATAATGACTTACTTTTATTGCTACATAAGATATATTTCAGATATATCATGTCTCTGCTACTGTTCTGTACCCTTTAAAATGTGTTGTTCAATTTTTCAAAATCCTAAAAAGTGGGAACTGAGAAAAATTATGTCCTCTTGTTCAGAGATGAAAATGTATTTTTCCAGACAGTAAGTTTTGGATTAATGAAGTTTTGAAGTTTGCTCATGGAAGTGTTTGGTATTTATTTCTGTGAAGGTGAGGAAAGAGAAAGAAGTTAAGCAAGATGTGTCTCAGTACATAGGCATAATGTAATATATAGTATACAATATCATTGTATTTGTAATGCCATATGCTCTTCCCTTTAAACCTATTCGTTCATTGCTTTTTATTGAAGAAAGTTTCTTCCAAGTCTGTAAATCTTGTTTAAGAAACAACAGCATAAAGGAACTGTGAATGAAAGGGTAGAGGTGTCAGGAGAATAAGAAAACTGAATTTTGAAATCAGTTCAATGTTTCAGGGAATGCAAACCTGGGCTCAGATCATGATCAGTGTAGTCCTCAGAGAGAGATTTAGGGAGTGCCATATGAGGATTTTAGGGCTCTGTGAGTTTTTATTGTTATTCTACAAGGGCCATTCTTCATTCCTAACAGTGGACCTCTAAGTCATCCTGTCATTAAAAACTCTTTTGCTGGAGGAAGTTATTTCTTGGCATGTGAATGTGAACTGTAATTCTGCTCTCTTGAGCTGATTAGAGCTTTACAGCTGCTTTAGCCAGCAGGAAGAGTGTTTCTGTGTGTTTGGGTAGGGGTTGCTTCCATTTAGGTAATATATTCTGTTTATCCACACGTCTCAGTGTAATGTCAGTTTGCTGAGTTAATCTTCACTTTCTGTACCAAATTATTGACTAGCGTTGCTGATCTTGTTTGCATAATTTCAACAACTAACATGGAGTATAATACCAAGAATATAATTTAATTTTTGAAAATTGTGGTAAATTCAGGCACAAAAAATTGTGAAAAATACATGTATAAAAATTAGGCTAAGATTTGTAGATTTACAGTATCAAGCACTCAATGTAAACATAGTGGTTATCAAATTAAAGCACATTAGAGTTGGTAGTAGTTTGTACAGCTGTCTGCTACACAGTGGCAGATGACTGAGAATCATAGGATAATTTGCCTTGGAAAGGACCTCTGCAGGTCACCTCATCAAATCTCCTCAGATAGGGATAACTTCAGAGGCAAGTCTGAACATGAATAAAATCCACTTGTGTTGAAGCAAAGGTGGTAGGTCCTTGTAGATGATCTAAATCCCAATGCAAGGAGGACTTATATGCCAAATAGCTTCCCTGTTTTTTTTAGTTGTAGTTGTTAGTTAGTCTCTCTCCCTACAAATCTTGGCAATCTTCTACTTTTCATTGTCCATTTTTGCTCTATTTCTGTTACTTATCCTTGTCACAAAAAGACATCAAATCTCATTTGATGCCTCTGCTTAAACACCTTGTTTGGATGTTATGTAAGCCTGGGGTTATAAAATCCTTACCCTAGTTCCAAATAAGTTCTTTATTGTCAGTGGTCTGTAAAGTCAGGTTCCCATGGCTCCTTTCCTTTCCTTTCCTTTCCTTTCCTTTCCTTTCCTTTCCTTTCCTTTCCTTTCCTTTCCTTTCCTTTCCTTTCCTTTCCTTGCCTTGCCTTGCCTTGCCTTGCCTTGCCTTGCCTTGCCTTGCCTTGCCTTGCCTTGCCTTGCCTTGCCTTGCCTTGCCTTGCCTTGCCTTGCCTTTCTTTCCCTGATAATTTTTCATTGCTGTACAGGCCAGTAACAACAGGAGAGACATATCAGTGCAGCCTGCAAACTGGAGACTGTGGGCACTGTCCTGGGAATTGTGAAATATGGAACTGACTCAGAATGAGAACGTTATGGAATCTAACCTCCCTCTACCCAGGAAATACAAACACTTGGCCACTGTATGAATGAGACTTTACTAATTTTTAAATTTAAATGCTGATGTCTGTTTTACTTTGTGACGAACTCAATGCTATCACTGTTTGTCTCTGCATTTAGTGTACCTGCATTTAGCGTATATTATTGAAGGAATTTTGCTTTGGAGGTTCCTGGTTTGTGAGCCCCAAAAGACTGGCAGCTGCTGAATTATCAAACCAGACAGGATCATGATGCACAGAAGTGTCTACGTACAGACAATTTCAGGTGGCAAGAGTAATTTATTTTTGAAAATAAGGGAAGACAAAGACACTCAGGTACCTGATTTTATGTCTGTGCCACTCTGAAGTGGCAGAATTTTATTCATTACCATGTAGTGCCTTCCATGCACATATCAACCTCATTGACATCTTGTTCATTCAAGGCTGGAAACAAAAGTCGTGCTTCACATTTTTGGCCGTGCAGATTCTTGGAGGGCTTATTCCTATTGTGCTTGAATCTTGCTAGCAGGCTTATCCTATAGAATACAGACAAGCTTGACCTTCAGAACAGTTCTCAGCCTTGAGGGATACTGTGAGTGTGACCTTAAAGGATGGACAAAATTTTTCTTTATCACATTCTTTGGTTTAGGCAGCTGTAATCTCCCTGAATTTGCCTTTAGGCATCTACTGGCTCTTATCATTCAATGCCAAACGATCTCTAAGTTTCACTTTATGTCATCTTTCATTATAATCTGAATCACCTGCCACTTCTTTTCCAGGTAGCACACTACTCAGGAGGAAACCAAACCACCCTTACTTAGTGTGGCATACCTAAACTGAGAGCATCCTTTTGCCCTTGTATGACAAACGACTTGTAATTCTTGCTTATATGGCAAATAACACTTAATATTTATCCAGTAACTAAATAAATGAATACCCCACCAAACTAGGTCATGGTACAGACTTAGACTAGATTTGGGAATGCAAATTAGAGCCCGCTCTTCTCAGGCTTAGGCACTTTCTAAATCTTCTCTGAAAACATGCTAATTCAAAAACTTAAAAATGACAGTCAGTCTATCTTTTTACTCGCTCCTGTTGAGAGTTTGAGATCTATCTCCCAATGTTAGTAGACATATTTTTCAACCATTAATTAAACTGGTCTTGCAACCACCTTGTTATTACAAGATGACTATTTTCTTATGGTCAGAAGTAGAATTCATGGGCAAGTCACAGGAAGGTGTGATTCAAGATGTGTTGTTTTTCCCCTGAATTCCAAAATACCTCACCCTCATTGCTGCAGTCTCTCATGACTTGAAACCTGTATTGATGGCAGGACCAAGAGTCAGTCAAGCCATCCTATATGCTGAGTGGACAAGGTCTTACACAGTCAAACAAGTTAATCTCTTCACACAAATGGGGGTTATTAACACAAATAATGTCCATAAGGAAAATGTCCTCAAAAACTTGTTGTTCATGAAGTAAAAGGAACTTTAATGTATGAATAAGTGGTTCTTATCCATGTTGTCATCCATGTTCTTGTAGAGAGGAGATTATTTCAAGCTCTTCTGTGAAATCCCCTACAATTCAGGAGTCCCACTTCTAAAATTTATTTACTAAAACTTGCATGCTTTCTCAATGAATAATAAATCAATAATAACAAACTTTTCTCAATTGCTTAATAATAAGGACTGTGAAATACGTGCAATTGTTAATGTCACTTCTGCATTTCCTGATCTAGCATTGCTCCATTTAGCTGTGGCAGGTAAATGGATGATCCTCACCTGTCTGTATCCTACCTGGCAGTTTTACCTGAACTGTGTGAAAGGCTGTTCTGAGCCTGAGACTCCTCAGCCAGTGTCAGCAAAGTCATTTGGTGCTGGAATTGGTGGCAATGGGAATATTTAGGTTTTTAGCAGAAGATTTTAACAAGTCCAAGTAACAAGTGCACATGCCAAATTTCACAGCAACCATAGAATAACTTCCTGACAACTGCAAGAGCACATTCATGCTATTTAAAAAGTGGAAATATGGCAAAATTCGTAAATTCTACAAGGAACAGGAAATGCTCTGGAGAAGAGAGCAGAAAAATGGAACTACATCTGTGTTACCAAGATGTCCAGTGCCAAGAAAACAGATGTGTGGAAGGAAGCAGTTGTTAGAACAGAGGATCTTAATGTCCACTATAGACATTTTAAAAGACAATTCTCTGGGCTATCTCTAGTCTGCACTGTGGAGTTATGGAAGGGCTTTGGATCACATCCATTGCTTTAATTTCATCCAAATGATATCAGTTTGCATGCTTTGAGACTGTTCTGTGATATGAATCAAAGTACATTAAGTGGAAGTATTGGGTCCCTCACCCAAAAATTGCAGCCTTTGCTTGACCTACTGTAGATACACCCCCACAGAAGAAAACAAACCACAACTGTTCAAGTGCAAATTTGAAATTCCCTTTCCTGTTGAGAAGTAAGTTTGGTTACAAAACCCTTACTGGATTAATAACTTATCGATTCATATTCTCAGTCCTGGTAAGTTACAATAGCTGTACTGAATTCAATAAAGTTACCTAATTTACATTCACTGAGGATCTAATCCATGGACAGTCACTAAAGACATTTAATTGGGAAACTAAACCATGGTTTAAAGACAAGGTTGTTTTATTTTTTTCAAATTGATTGCCAGTATCAATGCTGATTAGAAGATTAATTTTTTTGTCTTAGAATTTTAAAGTGCTATGAAAGGCTCAGCCATTTTTACTTTAGTGGATTTAGAGACATTTATTAACATAATCAACACATCCTTTATATTTTATAATAACGTATCCTCATGATATAAAGACCTGTGAATTGAAACCAATTTTTCAAAAGAACTGTCATCCATCTAATGTAATCCAACTGTAATAACAGCAGTATGAGGCTTATATTTTCAAAATTATGTGTATAGACACATTCCATTAACATTAATGGCAGTTACAAGGCTAAGGATCAAATTTTTCCTGAGTTAATCCTCTAACTCCCACTGATTTCAGTGATCTTAGATTACTGAATAATCTTTAAAGGCCTTCAGCCCCTAAGTTTTTAAACATATCCAGCTCAGACTGAATTGTTATCAGTCCAATAATTGTGTTTATTGGCACAGATTTGATCTGTAGCTGGATACTGATTATATTTCTGCATGCAATACGCAACAATCTC
This sequence comes from Promerops cafer, assembly GCA_013398275.1. Taxonomy (NCBI): domain Eukaryota; kingdom Metazoa; phylum Chordata; class Aves; order Passeriformes; family Nectariniidae; genus Promerops; species Promerops cafer. Next base: position 451,393 of record VZSE01005855.1, on the reverse strand, counting down.
CTTTGAAGGTTTAATTGTAAGTGCATTTTGTGCAGTGGCAGTACACCATTTAGAGGTCATTTTCTAGTGTTTGGAAAAAGAAGAAAACTTAACAGTTGAAGTTGAAGAGAAATAAAAATGTCATTTATATGATGCAATGTCAGATGTGGAACGCAAACAATGTACAAAAGGTTCAGACTTAATTTTTCTGAAGCAGAAGAAATGAGAGGCATTTCATTTTTGTAGGTGAGAAGTGAAATGTTCCTCTCTGCTCACTGATAGAGGCATGCTAAGGTGAATTTTAATTATGACTAAATTGTGGTATTACTCTTTCATACCCTGAACATCTGTTCCCTTCAGGAGCGATGATTTATGCAGGCTATCACTGCAGACAGCTTGCTACAGCTTATGTCACGGTCAGTAGGAAGCTGGTGGTAGTATTTCAGAAAATACCAGCATCTAGGTGGAGACAGGCCAGTGGGTATTTTTAAGGTAGTAGAGAAAGGGGAACATGATGTGTCTGTTTTCAATTTAGAAGCCAAATATTCACTTTACTTTTTGTTTTCTTTTTCCTTTCAGACCATCTGTCATTGATGAAGAAAGTATCTCGGACAGTGAATGGCCTAGTTCTTCATAGCAGTGTCAAGCAAAAGAAAAACCAAACCTGTCACTGTGATCTGCATGTAGAAAATTACTGAGAACCCCTCTGTTAGAAATTTAGTGTTTAAGAACCATACAGGGCATGAAAACTTTGAGAACACTGCTTCACAAAATCAAATTGGAAGGGTAACCTTTGTTATTAGCATGTTTGAATCAATGATCTCGAAAGTACATGCATTGTTACTGCAGTTGCATTGCTTTTGTATAGTTATAGGTTATGATTTAAGAAAAGCAAGAAAAATAATCCCCTAAATTATAAAGCCTTGGAATTCAATAAAGCAGGGATCACATGTATATTCAGGTTATGTAAGGGAAATTTCACTTCCCTACTCCCTCTTTTCTGAAATCCCCTTGTTATTTAACCTGCTTGTCTTTGCCTAGTAGCCACCTTGCTTCTGATGATGCCTATTTCTTCTCCTACTTCTGTGTGTGCTAATTAATGGCATGTAATCTGAGGATTTATAGCCAAGGAACATAATTTCTAAGATTACCTGAGGCGAGGGTTATATGTGTTATATGTGTTTGCAAATATAGTCAATGTTTATTTGGTTGGATATTATAAACATTCAGTAGTCAAAATGCTTGTCTTAAAAGATATAACACTATAACCATATTCTTAAGTGCTTCTATATACAAGAATCTTTTTTCCTATATAGAGCATTTTAACACTTTCTAGGCACTTCAGTAGGTTTTAGAAGAATTTACATGCTGTCTTTGCTTTCAGGTAAGTCTAGAAGGGCCTTTGTATTTGTCCCAAGACAAGTATGGCATATATGCTTTATACTACCTCATGTCTATTATTATCATGTGATAAGTTTGAAACAAGTTTTAACAAATAAGTTTTAAGTGCTTTTCAAACCTAGAATGATTGGGATATGGAATCCTTTGCAACAATTTGCACTACACATAAGGAATTTTGAATGCCTAAAATATTAGCATTCAATCCCCCCTGAATTATGTAATCCAGGTTTGGGGTTTTTTTTAAGATTGTGGGACAATACAATCATTGTAGGTTCCTTCCAACTGAACTGTTCTATTTATTCACTATAGTTTTCACCCACTAAAATAATACCCAGGAGAACTATATAACTACATCTTGCACAGTTAATGGAAAGTAATTTATCTGTCAGTTTTCTGATCATCCCATATTTTTGTAATACAAAATTCATTGTATTGCCATCAATATTGGTGCTAATAGACATCAAGATATTGCATTCAAATATGAATAATAACTCTTCAGCAGTAAATGTTCTTAGAACCTCTTGTCTAACTAGAGCATTCACAATTCCTTCAATATGATGAGGATAATCAAAACACATGGACCAAGCTTGTCTGTACACTGGAGCAAAAAAGTTCAGCAGTAATTTCTGGACATCACAGAAAAAAACTAGTAATCAATCTCTTTTTTTTTTTTTTTTTCCACAGTGATGTCTTGACCTAGAACATTAATTATTAAACTGATATCCATGACTCCTCATAGATATGTGGGCTGCCTGTAAAGGCTGGCTGGCCAGGAAGCTGTGGATGTCCAACAGTGACAGGGTAAAAGTGACTGAGACTAGTTTGGAGTGTGTTCCAAATCAGTGTATTCAAGTGGTGCTGCTAAAAGAAGTCTCCACCACTTGTGCCCTGCTGTTGTAGGACTTGTGCAGCTCCCCAGCCAGTGCAAGGATTCTGCTGCATCATTCAGTGAACCCCACAGGGAAGATGATCTATGCCAAAAATAAACCAGCTAAAGTCATCAATTTTCATCTGGAATAGTCTCTGGAGACTGATCTACTGCACATAGCACAAGAAAAGAGGTTGCAAGGCAGTGGAAAGAAACAAATGAGTCTGCAAGACAAAAGCTGCTGGGGAAATTCTAGCATATATGCACTGCTTTGTGAGAGGAAGGAGACCTGGGGGCAAAGGGACACTTGTATGTTTATATGCAAGACAAGGTGTGCTGGTTTGGGCTGGGGTGGAGTTAATTTTCTTTGCAGTGGCTGGTGTGGGGCTGTGTTTGGATTTGTGCTGAGCACAGGGCTGATAACACAGAGATGTTTTTGTTGTTGCTGAGCAGGGCCTGCACAGAGCCAAGGCCTTCTCTGCTTTTTGTGAACCACGCTGGTGAGGGAGCTGGGGGTGCCTGGGAGGGTGGGAGGGGACACAGCCAGGACAGGTGACCCCACATGACCAAAGGGAGACTCCAGACCATGGGACATCGTGCTCCGTGTATAAAGGGGGGGAAGAAGGAGAAAAAGGGGGATATTTGGGGTGATGGTGTTTGTCCTTCCCAAACCTTACCTGTGATGGGGCCCTGCTCTCCTGGAGATGGCTGAACTCCTGCCTGTGGGTGGGAAGCAGTGAATTAATTCAATTTTTTCCTTTCCTTCTGTGTGTGTGGCTTTGGCTTTCCCTATTAAACTCTCCTTATCTCAACCCATGAATCTTCTGGCTTCAACCCTTTCCATTTTCTCCCCTGTTCCACTGCTGGGGTTCCAGTGAGCAGCTGCCCGGGGCTGGATTGCTGGCTGGGGTTAAACCACAACAAAAAGTCAGCACATTAAAATAAACTGCGAATTGGTGTCACAGTCATTAATGCAATAGTAAGTATAAAACAGAAATATTTTCAAATCTTCAAAAATGGCATTTAATCCAGTCAAGTGATTTTAAAAGAAAAATTATTTCTTGCCAGTAAATTAAAAGCAAAGCCAAATTGCCATAAAAATCACAATACTGTATCAAACTGGACTTTCACATAGTCCAATATCCTGTCTTGAAGTGGATGTCTAATGAAAAGGGGGAGAATAAAGGCAGCATATGGTGCATATGTTGGCAATTTCCTAGCACACTGCCCTAATCTGGAACAAGACCAGTTAAGGTGCAGTCAAATCACCAATATATCAGAAGCAGAGCACCTTCTTTTCCCTTAAATACAAATATTATTTGTTATTTGAGACATTATTCCTTCCCTTGGCAGTGTCATTGACTTAGTATGATTTAAAAGAAACTATGAAAACGTGGGGGTTTGCAATGTATAATAAGCAAATGCTCAGCAGACTGTTGCCACTGTGTGAAAATGTGTTTGTTTCTCTGCTGTCAGTAAATATTTCTTTTCAGACTTTTACCTAGTCATGAAAAAGTGGGCCAGCTATGCAGAGGTGTGTGAGTCCATCAAACCTGGGGGTAGCTTGGCAGGGAAGCCTGAGGCACAGCTGAAGGATGTTTGATTCTGAAACCCTGAAAAAAGGGATGACTTTCTCACTTCACTTCTGCTAGATCCGTATCACTGAAGGAATGGGGGAAAAGACACACTGAAAAACTGCTCTCTCTGTTTCAATTCTCAAAAAAGCAGGTTTACCAGGCTGTACAACCTTCACAGTTTTCCTCCCATCTCTAGTTAGTCAACAACACATCCACCACACAGCAATCTGATCTATATTGATCCATAGCAAAGAGGATTCAGAATTAATTGAAGAAGTTTTCATGCTGAAAATGCCTATCCTTATGCAATTAAAACTGGATGTTGAGTATGTTTACAAAATTTGAAAGAAGAGACAAGATATATAGTGGTGTTTTTTTCTTATTAGTTTTATATTTGAAAATAAGTGTAGGAAACAGTTTTTCTGTCTCCCCAAAGTCCAGAAAATGTCTAAAATACTGTTCAGTTTAAGCTTGAATCTGATTCTCCCAAATCTATTTCAGATAGTCATTTTCAGTTGGGCAGCTGCCTAGAAGAGTGAGGAACCTTTAGTTGTAAAAGATTGGAAACTACAACTGTTGGAGGACCTTGACCCCATTGTCAGAAATTGTCATATATTTGCATGTTTTCCTATCTTCTATTCTCTCTTGCAAAGAAAGAGATTCTGAGTTAAAGCTGGGTAAGAAACATGGCATTTGGGCCTAAATATGGCAAATATGTGCAGAAATGGGCAAATGGAGGGGAATGGATGGAATTTTAGCTTGGGTGATACACAGCACCTTCAAGAGAGTTCCATGGTTGTGAGTGTTAGAACAGCATTGAAGGTACTGTAACTACAGTTAAAATTGAAAAAAAAAAGAAAGGAAAAAGAGAAAAGAACCCCACAAAATTTCATTGATGGTGTATTCTCTTTGTCTTATTTTAAATTGGATTTCTTTGGACAGGCAGCATCTCTCCTAAGTTTGGTATGCAGTGCCAGTTGTGGGATGTGTATTCTACTGAGGCAGGAGATGCATTTTTCACAACTGAACCTGTCTTATGGCAGCTGAATGTGGGATTTTTGAAACAGGATGTGTTCCTTTTAAAATTTACAAGATTTGTAAAATTTTCCTTCTCTGTGTTGTCTATGAGTACCTTGAAAAAGACAGCTTAGGATATTCCCCTGCCTGACCTGAAACAAGAATGATGGCTGAATAATGTCATTAGTATTTTCCTCTTGCCTCTTCTTTTCAACAGCTCCGTGAACAATGAATTTCTCCTGGTCAAAGTATTGCCATTTCTATCATCAAAAGTAACTTGTACACCATCTTTCTCAGACCTTCTTTCAAAGAATGACAGGTAATTTCAGCAGCATCACTTCAGTGACAATTTCTGCTTTTATCACACAACTCCTATAGTGATGATTCATCTCCTTCATAATTTTGCATTGGCTGAATAGTATTGCACAATATAAAATAGCTATTGTATATATTCTCAAGTATTATGATTTCTGTACAAGCTGGAGGGAGGTAAGCCAAATATTCAATAATCAATTATTTCAAAGTAAGTGTAGCAAGAAAATAGTATTTAAAAGAATGCTATCAAGAAATGCAAGTTTTAAATTGACTGAGCTGTATGAATTTATGTTGTTCAATCTGAAAACCTGTTTCAGCATAAAATCTCAGCGGTGGGAGGGTTCTCTCTAAAACACACCTGTAATGCATGACTAGGAAAAACCAAAGCAATGTGGGCATGGACTGTAAACATAATTTAGGATTTTTCTGTGGGCCCAAGAAATGGCTTGTGGTATTCCCTGTTGTGATGGTATACAATGGGCCAAAACATTATTATGGTATTCTAAAGTTTTCTAAAGGTGAGTTTCTATCTTTGCTGGCAGAGTTAAGAGTTAAAAATAACTTTTCATTAAAAGCTATTAGGATTAAACATTCAAACTAATGAGAATCAATGCATTTGGATGTTTTATGGGAATCAGAAATTAAATTAAGCAATTGTGACCTTTCTAGAGTTTAGCATGAAATTTTATTCAAAAGCAGGCATTCTCTAATCAAAATACACTGCCAGAATAAAAATAGTAGGGAAAACCAAGCCCCCCTCTCTCTGCAGAACCCAGTGTAATTCAAATGTAGGCCACACACTTCCCACTGCTAGGGAGTCTCTTGCTGAAGTCACAGAGTAATTTCTAAGACATTGCTCCATTATATTGGTTTTCTACCATGATTATCTATGGTCCACACCTACACACAAAAAGTTTTGCACAACATAAGTCATCTCTCTGTGTGGCTAAACAATTAGATTTGATAGCAGTTTTATTTTTATGTTTTATTTATAAAGTCTTCAAAGAAGATCTTTCTGCTGCTTGTGTCTGTACAGCATCTGAGATTTAGATTAATTTTTTACAAGCATTTAAATTTTTCTTTCTAGTTCATATTATTTCATTTGGTAAAAGACACAAAACGTTTTGCTGTACCTGCAATTACCTTCACACCCCGCAAGATGACTTGGAATATGCAATTTTTTGTATTTCTAATAAATTTGCATATATAGAATGCTGAACTTGAAGATGTGTAGAATCATTGGTGGAAATCAAATGATCAACAGCTGTACGTTCTGCATTTCTGCATTTTATCTAGGGTATAGATTGCTTTGCCAAGGCATTTGTTCTCTTAGTGGTAAATGTTTTCTTTGTAGGTGTTTAGGGCTTATTCTATGGCTGTTTTGATTTTCTTAAGGGTGTTAAAGAACTAGGTTTTAATTATTTGTGGTAACACCTTTCTTTTTTAAAGTTTTCAGATGATTGCACACTGAGGATGAATCTTACTTCTCCAGTGAGATACTAATACAAGGTATGGGGAGAAAAAATGGACAATATCATAAGTGGTAAAGCAATGTTTATAGGACAGGTATTCTGTTTACTACATTGAGGACTTAGACTGAAAAGTGAATCCAGACTCTTTTTTTTTAAATAATTTGTGTGGGTTGGTGCCCTTAATTTGAACTAAAAATTACAAATAGTCAGTAAATAAGCTTGTGATTAAAGCTATTGCTTTATGTTATTCTAGCATTTTAATATTTGAATAGTTTTAATCCATTTTCAGGGATTGATTGTCTTTTGTAGATACTGCTTTAGTATGAAAGCTTTTCCTTACAGTTTCAATGGAATAACACAAACAAAGTTTCTCTCTTCCACCTTGTATATGGTCTATAAGTAAGACATCATTCCAACTCTGCTTAGGAAGGCTAAAAGTTATTTCTCTGAGCTTTTCTTAATGGTTACTTTTAGCAAATACCTATATCCTTGTACTATGAACTTAATTAGGCATTTAAAAATATATCCCCATGACTGTTTTTTCCATTATTCATGAATATCTCTCTTTTTGGCACCAAAGATTTTTAGTACAAGATTTTAAATAAATAAATGCAAGATTTTCAGACTTTAGAACTGCCTGTTTCTGTAAATAATCCTCCTATCATGGGAGAAATATATGTGGGAGATGTAGCATTTGTAAATCAATAAAAGGAGTCTTTAGGTTTTGCACCTGGAGAAATGTCTTTGTAAGCAGTCTGCTTTTTTCTCTTCTAGTCCTAACCACTTTCAGAGAATCAAAGCAGATTTCAGTTCAGCTATGAGTAGAGTTTTCCAAGGCTTTTTGACTCTCCTCACAAGCCAGATAAGGTTCCCTGGCCACATTTTAGCAAGAGAGATGGCTGCCTTAATTATGAGCATTTTCTTGCTATTTTAAAGTTTACAACTACTTTCAGATCAAAGATATTAAATGAATATGTTCCTGGTTATTAAAAGAAATGTAGGGAATACTCATTAAAATATTTATAATAAGAAGAGCATGACATCCTCATCTAAATATACCCCCAAATTGTCTGAGGAGAAACTGGACTGTCAGTATTGTTGAAAAAGAACCCACTGATACATTCTTTGCCTTCCTACTCCTTGTGATGAAAATACTTCTGTCTTCAATGTCATTTTCAATTTATATATTATATACAGAGTATTTCTATTATTATACTAGATGTCTACTGTTAGGCTGCATTATTACATACCTTATACATTATAATAGAAATAGTACACATTTTTTCATTAAAATTTGATACTTACATAAAACTAAATGCTCCACACTCAGTTCTACTCACCCATAAAATTCTCCATTGGAAAGCACAACAGAATCTATTGAATTTATTTGATACATTGAATGCTTAGTGTAGAAAGCACATTCTGAACAGGAAAAATTAAGGAAAAAAGTTTTTATTAATCTGGCAAGTATGTAGCTGCTGACACCATGGGTTGTAACCAGCAGAGCACTGAAACTGCACTAAGTTCCATTATAGTGCACCTTCCCCTGACTCAGTAAATTAAAATACAAAAAAATGTCATGACATCAAGCTTTTCTCTTTCTCCTGTCTGGCAGTACATGCATCTGGTTGAACAGAAAACACCACCTCTGCTTTTTAGTAATTTTTTAGAATAGTGTCTGGAGTTGATTGTTTTGAAATCTGACAATATCCCTTCATAGGTAGTTTGGGTTTTTTTTAAACTGTAGCTCACTAGGAGTGATCCTTTTGAGATCTGGGTCAAGAAAATTTATTTTCTCCAGTAGTTTCTACTTAAGTTAAACATGTATTGAACTAGGCAATATGTATTGTTCTTGTAAGTTGTGGCAGGACGGATTGTAAGAAAACAGAGATAGTGCTGAAGGCAATCTCACCCCTGAGGAGTTGCAGCTGAACTACTTACCAAAGAGTAACAACAGCCTTGCCCTAAAGAGGTCACAGCTATGACCAATAAGGATGAGTATTATAAGAGTGGGTTAGCTGGTCAAGGGGCAGAAGTCTGCTGGAGTTTGCTGATTGTGCTGTGAGGAGCTGATTGTGGGAGCACACAGAGAGAAGCCTTCTGATGTTATAAGGTGATATTCTATGGACTGGGGGAACTCACAGAGAGAAGCCTTCTGATGTTATAAGGTTATGCTCTATGGATTGGAGGAAGTCACAGAGAGAAGCCTTCTGATGGTGATACTCTATGGACTGTGGCTGTCTCAACTGCAACAGTAAGTTTTAAGGAACTTTTGCATGTTAGAATAAATGCTGGTGAAAGAATGCATAGATAGGTAGAGAGGAAGCCCATGAAGCTCAACAAAGGGAAATGCCAAGGCCTACAGCTGGATAAATGTAATCCAATCCACAAGTACTGGCTGGGGTGGCAGGGAGTAAAGAACATGCATTCTGATTTTTTCCAGTAGAATTCAATGAGCAGATAATAAGCAGTGGGCAAAAATTGAAGTGTGGAAAATTCTACTTCAGCGTAAGAAAAAAAAGTTTGCTGTGAGTTGCTCAAACACTGAAGAGTTTGTCCAAAGATATTTTGGAGTCTCATCCTTAGAGACATTCAAAATAAACTTCAGAAAACCCTGGCCGATGTGCTGTTGCTTGACCCTTCTTGGAGGAAGGATTTGGACTAGAAAAACCTCTAGACATTCCTCTCAACCACAGCCATTCTGTGACCCTGTGAAGTCACCAGGTGGGCTGCAGTGAGCTATCAGAATGACATGTTTTCAAGAATTCTAAGCATACTGGGGCTGAGAAAGCCTTCTTGGCCTCTCACTGTCGGGCTGCTGCAATTGCATCTGTATAGATTTCTGTGAATGATTCAGCACTGAATGTTTTGAAAACAGAGATGAGCATCTGGATGTCGGTCAGCATTTTAAAAAAGGAAATACCCAGGAAAATTATTAGTTTTTTATAAAAGACTTTATAGGCTTGATAAACATCTTCTAGTTGTGGCACAGCTCCTTATGTAAGCATGGGAAAGGTTCCCAATAACAATTATGAGCCAACAAAGTAATTTTTAGTCCAAATAGTTAAAAAAAGAGCCTGATTTAATACTGAGATATAGAAACTTGACCTCAGCAGGGTGCTCACATAAAGGCAGAAGGAGAAAAGAGGGAAAAAGTTGCGACGTTTTCAAAATGAGTTTGAAAAATGCAGCTTCTTCATTTGTAATGGCTTCCTCTCTTTTTCCAACATTTCATGGGTTGAAGCCTCCCCAAAACTCTTAATGACAAAACTTGTGCATGGACTGGATTGCTATAGGCTTGTGCTGTGCTTACATTCATCAAGATAAATACTAAACAAAGAAGGGAGATGGAGAATCTTTTGTGCCCCAGATTGGATGAAATGAAAACAAACTGCTGTATCTCTCTGTCTTAATCAAGTTATAGTCGTCACAAATATACACAGGTGTATCCATGCAGTGCACTCCTTTCCACTGCACTTCCATTTAATTCCCTTCCATTTCTCTCTTTACTCCTAAATGAGGAGCAAAAGTAGCCTGTTAGTCCATATTTCTCTTTTGTCTAAAATATGTCCAGATTTCAGTTTTGTCTCTGAACTTCAGCACAGGAGCAGATGGAAAGCCTAGATGTAAGTTTCACGTGACCAGAGTGATTCATTCATTCCAAGCTGAACATTCACATGGAATTAAATCACTTCTATAGATTGTTTTAGAACAGGGAGACACGTTGTTGTTTTATTCCGAGCTGGTGGGATTTACCCAGAGGAGCTGAGGCAGCACAGTGAGTCTTGGAAGGCTTCTGTTGCACAAACAGAGCAGTGTGAGCATCGCAGCAAGTTTGACATTCATTACCTTTCCTGTTCTGTGCAGACACTGCATGTGATTACTCTCCTGCAGGCCATCACAAGTTGTCACTTCTGGTTGCTGTTGGCTTGGGTTTGCTGTGGTCCCATGCACTGCTGTTTGCAAAGTCACGAGCTGGGTTGTGATGTCTGGAAGTGTGTGTCATTCCTCCACGTGACAGGATTGAGGAGTAAAAATTAAGGCTGTGTAGCTCTCTTTTTCTCCCTGGAAAAATAAGTTTCTATAAAATATGAGGTTTTACTCCTACTGAGTAAAACTTTCCTAAGTTCTTTTAGCCCGAGTCCTGCAAATGACAGTATTTAGGTAGCATCATTAATTAGCAGGACAGTCATTTCAGTCCAAGCCTATTTTAACTTTTACATAGCAAGTTACTTAAATCTATTAATTTTCTATTCCGACCTGTTATAAGCTATTCTAGTAAAAAAAAAAAAAAAAGATGTGCAGGGTGGTAGAAGTGAAGAAAGAGGCATAAAGTGTATTGGAAAACTCCCAAATGTCCCCTGCAAATGGACCCTATTCAGAATCAGTAAGCGTATGATGAGTGAAGTGGTTTTGAATATCGCCTTTAGATTCCATGCTGTTACAAGGCCAGCCCCGAACATGGCAACTCTTATTTCTACACACAGTACCTCTTCACTCTCAATTTAACCCAAAAATCTGATGAACCCATTACTCCATACTTGATTTCATGGAACAAGGAGTAGATATAGTTACAAATGATCAATCACAAGCCGTGAACCAAAGCAGCAAGGCATTAACAATTCACACCATTTCGGTCCACTTGCTCAAGCAGAAGATGTGCCAGCATATTTAATGCACAGCTACTTCATTCAGTTCAAGAAAGACATGATTCATGCTCATTTTAGGAACTGGGGAGACTTCATAGGTTTTCATGCCTACTAACCACTGAGGGCTAGAGTTTGCACTTCTAAACAATTAACACAAGCAGGTGTTCAGTAAAGGGCAGAGCCACTGACAAGGCTTTAAATTAGATTTTGCTCAGGTAAAAAACAAACGGAGGGATGACCAGAGGAGTGGTTCCTACAAAAAAAGCCAAGTGGTGGTGTAGGAATTTGTAGTGTACAATCAACATCTTGTTCAGCAGAATTGTAACACTGCAGACCCCACAGGCATACGCCGTCAATTTAATGGGATCACTGGGAAAGTGAAGCAGCTGTGAAAGATTGCTGTAAGTACAGCAATGGTGTACTTGTCATTCTGTTCAATGGTGGAAAAACCCAAATTCGGATAGGCACCAGTATTTAAGAAAATGACTGCTAAAGCATCTCTCATAAGTACCTTGGGGACAATAGGATTTGACATATAGCATATAAACAAAAGTACACAGCAGCTGTTAGGTTAGTTTTTGTTTGAGTAAAAACACCCCGACGTAATTTCAGCAACAGAGGAAAATGCATGTTCTCCATCATTGTTTCCCTGTACAAGTTACAATTTTGGACAGTGTATGCCAGTTGCCCTGGACAAGGAACTGCATCACGGTTGCTAAAAATTAGAAATGTGAAGCACTGTGAGGACTAACTCAGTCTTATGCCCTCAGTGATATATATACATAGATATGGATATGCAGTGTACAGGGCATATTGAAAGTACCAAAGTACCTTCAGGAAAAAAAGCCTTGTCACTAGAAAGTATAAAAAAGAATTTCTAATATTTTGGTCATATTGAAAGATCTTTGTTTCCCCTAATGGAAATAAATGTTGATTTTTTATTTCTGCTTGTTCTGATACTTAAAAAATATTTTTGGCTTTTGGTACCTTGTTTGCTAAGAGAAATTGATAGAGAAAGGAACTCAGCATAATATAATAAATAATGATTATAATAAATAATATCATAAAAAATGTCTGTGCTCCAGTAAGGTCATGGGTCTAAGTAAGAAAAAAGCTAGCTAACTGAATTTTGGGGGATTTGCTTTTTAGTTTTTTGCAGTCCACTGGTGATGATTGCAAATTCCCAGAGGGTGATTTTCCCTTTCCTTTACAAACATTCTGCTTACGTTTTGTGAGTAACCCTACTGGATTTCATCCTTTCTGTCACTCAGTTTGAGAAACATTACGCTCTTATAGTTTTCAGCAAGTTTAAAGACAAGACAAAGTAAAAAAAATCCAGATTTTTCTCTTCCATTTGACACAGTGGCGTCATGCTATTTTGTCCATCAATTTAAAATCCCTGGGTTTTGTTTTAGGGAAAATTTCACATCTCTTTTCTTCAGAGGAGTGTAAAATCACACTGTAAAATTATTTTCTTCAAGGAAATTCGATGTTTGTCATGTGATTTGAAGTCAAAAAAATCAATAAGGAGGAGAATAAAAACAATGAAAGTGTATTTACACTGTTCAGCTTAGCTGAGGAGCAAAGTTCCTTGGGTACTGTCCTTTTATCTGTTCCTGACTCTTTAGCAGATGAGCCTGCTGCAATGGGAAAAATTACTCATTAAAAAAAAAAAAAACAAACAGAGAAAAGCAGTTTGGTTCTAATGCAGTATTTTAAATTCTGCATAAAAGTTACAAAGAAAAGGGATTTTGCCTATAATCTAAAGTGTTTTCCACAACTTAAGACTACCTTCCTTTGCTCTCTAACCTCCTGAAGGACATCACGATGGGCTGTTCCTGAAAGTCAGCTCATGCCCTTTCCTCCAAGGGTTGGATTTACCTTCTTTTGCTGTGGTCAGCACTGTTATTGACCTTCCTCATCCTGCCTCATAGCACGGTTTGTAATGTTTGATCAGCTGTAATGGACTGTGTAACACTTCACAGTAAATCTGCAAATCTCTTGGAAATTTTGCCTATATGTTCTTTTCACCTTGCTTTGTAGATTGCTTTGTGTTAAACCACGGTACCAAAGCACTCCTGTGGAGTTGGGACATATTTTGTGTAGTCATTAGTGATACTCTTTGAGTTTTTAAAAGGTGTCAGCTCAGACTAATACCTTCTTTGTTTTAGGTAAGTCACCAAAATGTATGTGAGTCTGGAAGTAAGTAACTTCAGAGGAAATTATTCTTGCATACCTACATCAGTTCCGAATAAGAACAACATAAATGCTCCTAAACCAGGGAGAATTTTTGAACAACTGTGATTTTTATTTTTTTTTTAATCTCAAGGGCTTTTTTTCTCCAGTATCTTTTAGAATCACCACACAGAATAACGTTATGGAATATTTCAGTGAAAGTATACTCTTCTGGAGTGTCTGCTCTGGTGTTCTACCTTTACTCCTTCAACTTTCTAGGCACACATTTTGTACTTTAGTGAATGCTTAATAACTTAATACCATTGCTGTTTTGATTATTAAAAAGGAGGTCAAAAGAATGGGGGGAAAAAAGAAAGAATACAAGTACTTTGAGACTATAAATCTGGAAACAATAAGGTTGAGTGTGGAATGAAGTAAATACCATTATGGATAAAGTCAGCTGATGTTTATTGAAATGCTTATTGCTTATAGAAAATTGGTTGAGTCTGACACTCAGTGTTGCTGAGTAATTTGGGTGCTAGTTGTGTCTGAAAGAGGTGACACTTTGAATCTTTAAATTCCAAGCTACCCCAGCAGGTCTTGGAACTCTCCCTCTCTGGTCCTACCTTCAGTGAAAGTGGATCAGCACTGCTGCATTATACTGATGTTAAATTTACTTGTGGTAAAACTAAATTATTTTAAGTATTATAATTGGTGTTTTAAATGTAATGTTCAAAGCCAGTGTACAAACTGGCATATATTTTTCCACAGCTATGTTTCAGTCTACTCACACACTCAAAAAATCAGCACTACTTGTCTTGATCTTCATTTCTGTGAAGTTTATCCTATGGTAACTAAGCTAAAAAGCACTGAAAAAAAACCATATTCACTTCAGTTATTTGTAAACCTTCCAAAGACATCACTGGGATCAGATTTTCATCCTTTTATTTTGTTTGAACTAAGTAAGACTATAACCACTCCTTATCACATAATATCACACAACATGAAACATAGATTTAATTCTGATGCTGCTCACTGAAGTAAATTCACCCCTACCAGTGTTCCTGGTGAAATCTCACTTGTTATCTCACCTAATCTACTTAATTTAATGTCTGACTCCTGTGATAAGGACTGCATTATTAGAATAGTCTGGAAAACTATTAATTCACTTATTGTCTACTTGAGATAATTTTTGCTCGTGTTCAATTGCATGGCCATATCCTGAGAAATCAGGTTTTAAAAGCAAAACTTTAATGGTCTGTTGTATGTGTTCTGGTTTGGAGTCTTTGCTTTGATGAAATATTTTCAAGAAGTCTTGCAGTATTACTCTTTAGGATAATCATAAGAGTAGGTTAATATGCATATTAACTTGTTCAGTGAATCCTCAGTCTTATTTTGTTAAGTCTGGTCTCCCTTTAGATAAAAGAGAAGTGTACTATATGGAAGCTCTCAGGAATGTTTGTGAGAATACATACAATAACTGACTAGATGATCAAATTTTATCATGAAATTGTGGAAGTCAGAAGACCTGGACTTTAGCATGATTTTTAAAAAGTAATGCCTTTCACAAAAATAAACACAGTTTCACTTAACCATGTGCTTAAGTAATTCCTAAAATACACTGACTTTAGCAGAGGCAAAATACAGTCTGCTGCATGATTACCTATTTCTTTATCCTTGAAGATAGATTTAAGCATATGAGGTGCTCCTTCTTTATCTGTCCAAAAGTCTCAAGTTATTAAAGAACTTGCATATCAAAGTTTCTTAACTGAGGCTTTGGTTCAGACTCTGTTCTCACAGCTGAGTGAACAGCTCGTGGGGCTTAATATTTGCCATACCCAAATGGAACACATTTCTAATAAAATATGGAAAGTGCAATTCACCTCCTGTGGTATTTTCTCTGACAAAATCTGCAGTTCTTTGTCAGTCTTTATGTACCTAGGAAATCCACCATTTATACTAACATAGCTAAAGTGAATCTTTATGCTACAGATTGACTAGATGGGGAAATTATGTATATAATTTTGTTTGCATTGGTCATGGGTGTCCTTTATGCTAATTTATTTCATTTTATTTTATTTCATATTGCTTGTAAACCCAGATTTTGGTGTTTCCATCCCTTTCCCTCCTCTCCCCTCCCCTGAAATGTTGCTTAATGTTATTTTATTTTGTTGTATAAGAAAGGCCCATGTATTTTACAGAGAAATGTGTGCAGAGCACGTGCACCTTAGTAATGCCTGAAGCCAAAATAATAATTCCTTGTTCATCTCACATATTGCCATTAGGTCCCTTTGAGAGAGTCCTTTCAACCTTTGCAATGATTTGAAATCTAAGAACAGCAAGGAAAAGATCTTGTTGAGAGCATTGCCATGAATCAATTTTATTTCTCTTTTCTCATTATTAACCAGCAACACTGAGCAGTTTTATTTGTAAGAAGTTGGTTTTTAGGTGCTGGCAATGAGAAGGTTATACTAACACAAAAGCTTTTGAGAGCGTGGATTCTATTTTAGGAATGTTACTTTTTAATATTGTGGGTGTATGTCAGCCCCTCAACAGCAAACTGTGTACAGAAACAACGTGGATCTTGCAATTTTATCAGGACGATGGGTTTGAGCAAGGGTTTCAGCAAGGTTGGTTCCAACTCATCTGTGATAAATGAGAAGATAAGGCAATCAGTGCACGCCACGCCACGCCGTGCAGCTAGTTAGGCACACTTCAGAGCTGCTCAGGTGTGCTCACGGCACTGATGAGCCTTTCATGGGGGGTGTCTCCACATAAATACCTCCTTCATGGTGGCCACTAGAAATGCAGGAGTTGCTTTTCCAAGACTTAACCCAGGTCAGATATAAATAATAGATATTAAGAGTTAGTTCTGATGCTGAGGCTGTGTTAGAGGCTGTATATTTCAGTTGGGTCAAAAGAACGAATTTTCTTTTGGTTGTTTGTTTGGGGTTTTTTCCCCTTTTTCTTCTTTTCTTTTCATATCTCCTCTGCTTGACAGATGCCTGCAAAATGTCATCACACCTTTGTGTGGACCTGTTTGAGTCTTTAAGAGAGAAGGCTTCAGCCTCTCAGGAGCAAAGATTTACATCCAAGGAGTTCTATTGGCCCTGCACCAACGATTAAAGTCTGCAGTGTTGCAAACAGGTGAGTTGTCCCACTCTTTAAAAGCCTGCTTGTCTGTTGTTATTTTCAAATGTACTGATTGTGGAAAACCAGCTGTGTCACAAAGAAGTGTGGCACATACTGGAGGAGCTGCAGTGTCTATTAGGAGAATGAGATGCTTGTCCTGTAATTGCAGAGCCCACATCAGAGGAGTTAATTGTGTCTCTCTGGTGGTGTGGGATGTCATGTGTTGCATTGTTGCTGAGCCGGGATGCTCCTTGTGTGGAAATTCTCTAAAGCCATCAGTTCTCACTGCTGTTCTGCACAGGCAGCTTTTAGTTGTCTCATAGGTCTTCCTACAGAACTAACTTAAATAATGATTCAGTTGAAACATATTGTAAATAAATAAAATTATTCTAAATTCAGTTGGCATGGTGTCATGAAAAATAAAATAAATGTACCATATTTTAAAACATCATTATTTTAATTTCTATACATGTGCCGCCAAACAAATGTAGCAGATGTGCATTTTCGATTTGAAAAAGCAGTGGAAAACAGATACTCAATATTCTGTCTGACAATATGGGAGAAACGAGGTGGTATTTTTTATTACTTGAATTTCAGGAAACATAAGTGAGAAAACGCTGATCTCGCTGAGCATAGCAACATAATTTCACTTATATGTTTAGGAATGTACATATTTTTAAGGGCTAGGTGAGTACTCCATGAAAGTAGGAGACATACAGGTTTTGAAGGCAAAGTATTACCTAGAAATGGAACGGGCAGCGAGGAAGCTGAGATTTGGAAGTGCTGCTGGCCCCAGAGTTGAGGGTGAGAGCAGCAGAGAGAGCAGCTCCAGGCTGGGACGAAGGGGGAGGAGAGGAGCAGGGAGAGTGTCACTCACTCTGTTTATACAGCACCTCCTGCTGCCACATCCGTGCAGAGAAACCAGAATTGACTCGGGAGACACTGCTCCTCTCCAGAACTGATAGGGGCCAGCAAGAAGAAATCAAACAAAAACAAAAATGAAAGAGCCTGTGAAAGAGAAACAAGAAGAAAAGAAAAGGAAAAAAAGCTTGTTTCAGAATGTTTCTGAGGAAGCATAGTGATGTATTAAAAAGTGGGAAATATCTTTACACATTTTGTTGATAAGTCTGCCCTTTTAAGACAATGTTGCTTGTCACAAAAGCCACAGAATTGAAATCCATTACTTTCCACTGCCTTAAAACATAATATTAACTCTTAAATAAATACAAATATATATAATGCATACAAGTATTTAGCAAGTATAATGGCAATTAGTTGAACAAAACAGACAATTGAGTTTCTAAATAGAAATTCACATGAAAGTAATTTATTGACTGCTTTTCACTCTTTTCTGTAAAGAATATATGAAGACATTTCAGTAAATTAGCTCATGCTAATCATTCCTCTGGTGATTATCCATCAGTGTTCAGTAGGAAATGGTAAATGAGAAATATAACAATTTTAGTAGAGTTGAAATCTCTTTTGAGGACAAGTGATTCTTTATAGTGAAAGCCTTGCATATAAATTTATGCTCATATAATCAGCTTGTACATTTGTAACTTTTAGGAGTCCAGATTAAGAGGGTAAATGTCAGTACAGCTATGATAGTCTACAAAAAACTTACAATTAAAATATTTTAATAAACATTTCAGATTGAATTATGTGCTTGAATGAAAATTTTACAGCACAAAGATGTTAAATGTTTTGTGCAGTTAATGTGCCAAAATCTTGTGTTGAGTTATATTGCTTTAAAGATACAACATATAATTCAGTGTAAAGTGTCTCTCTGTTAATCTTTCCAGCCATTTTCTAACTGAAGTTGTGTTAGTACTGAACATAAATGAAGCCATTATAGTAACTGAGGGTTATTTCAGCTGTAGGTATAACAATTCTTCTCACTGCGTGCTTACAGTGTTTTGTTTATGTCGACCTCCTTGTCTGAATAACTGAACCAAGTTTGTTTTGTAAGGAGCACATTGTGATGTGATACAGACACGAGGTTAGAGGCACAGTAACAGCCAAGCAAGACATTCAAGGGAAATACTCTCACTTTGTCCTGTGGTGCTGAGGCCTGACTGCATGCAGAATTCACACCAATATAACATCCAGCCACTGCCTGACAGCAGTGATTTGCCCAATTTATATTTGTCTCTGTGCTATTTTTTAAATAGATTTTTTAAATAGATTTGCCCAATTTCCATTTGTCTCTGTGCTATTTTGACACCTGAATTATTTGTATTTACTTGGTCATTTCATGTAAATCAAAGGGGAAAGCAAATAAATAAGTTATATGCTTTGATTCAGTATTACTCTTCTAAGGCACTTTAGTCTGTCTGCTGAAATCAAGTAGCACATACAACTAATAATATGCTAACACACATAATTCTATAATACCATGCCAATACATGTACTTCTGTTAAATCCATCTGGAGTTCAGTTGAAAATGCATGTATTGAATTAAAAAAAGTATTGTCTTTATATCACTGTTTCTTCTTGCCCCAGAGAAGGGCACGGTGAGGAGCTCCTGCCCTTTTGCTGGAGTGTTTGTGGCCTTCCAGAGAGGACAGGCAGTGCTCTTCAAAGTGTTCCTCGAAATTAATATAGGCAAAGTAAACCAGGTAAAACTGAGGGAATGCTTGGCCTTTGGGAACTGGTTTTACTTTTTCTTTAAATCAATGAGAAAGCAAAAAAATATGTATAAGCACTATACTGCAAAAATCCTCTATCTTTTACTTTCTAATTTCAACTGCATATGGATATAATGAGCTATAAGCTTTCCTAAAATCTCAGCAAAGCTTGTGTTGACATTTTAATGCCATGACTTCAGGGACAGTAAAATGGAGCTTTCTAATACCAAAAAAAAAAAAAAAAAAATAAAAATAAAAAAAAATTGAACACCAGTTCTGCTAGAATTATTCTACTATTAATATTTCAGAGGTCAGACTTTTGCCTTGCAGTTTTAAACATGCTGTGTAGGCATCTGTTGGAATTTCTGGGATCCCCAAATATATCTGGGGCTTAAAATCAGTTAATTTTATATATAACATATGCAGTTGGAGGAAAGCATGTAAGATTTTTTTTTTATATTTTTTTTTTTGGTCGAGCCTCTATAATTCTTACTAAAAAATAGTTTCAGGGGAAAAAAAAACCCTTGCCCAAATAAACGCAAGTGAGCTGTGCCATGTAACAATGGAAATAGCAGCGTATCTGAGATGCAGTTAACACTTTCAGAGGTGGGGGATGTCCACCTCATTAGCATTCCCCATCGGTAGTGGGGCTGTTGGTGGGGGTGTTGGAGCAGGAATGCCATTGTGCCGGGTGCCAGTGTTTGGGGACAAACACTGCTGCGGAGGGAACGTGTGAAAGGGCCACAGTGCTGACAGTGAATGAGGAAGGCTGTGCTTTCTGTGTGCTTCAAGCAGGGAAGCTGTCATTCACAGGCCTAGCACAGCCAAACAGAGGCCAAAAGAGAGGGCTCAAATACCTTTTAAAATGATATTAATGGTTTTTAAACGTTTTCTTCATTTAGAATTACGCTGCCGGTCTGGCCTGTGCTAAATAATATAAATTGTCATGTGGGCAGGTAAATAATAGAAAATCTCCTTGCCATAGTGAAAATTTATTATGGAAAATGTAGGTGTATAAGTACTTGAGAATCCCAAGTTTCTATCGGTATTTAGATGTTTTTTTAATGCACTGAGTTACTTACAAGGGTTTAGCAAAATTTGAATGTAGTGGTTCACAAATGTAGGTTTGTCCTGAGGTTTAACTCTGTGTGCTTTTATTTTTGCTGGAAGGGTGTCATATATGAGGAAGAGGGGGCTGAGCTGGGATGAGAAGTGACAGGAAACTGTGCTGAATGTTCATTAGCTTGATCTAACAGAACTTACAGTAATAGTAATTAATCATTTGAACCACAGCAAATTACATTGCATTAAAGTAATGGAGCTAGTATGCAAAATACCCACAAGAAAACAAAAGGGAATAAAATTATTGACTGATTCTATTATTCGCCATTTTGGCTGTGGGAAAACAAGCTTAAATGCACTGTTTCAAACTGAATATCCAACACTTTTTCTAAACCATATGAATAAACATCATAATTCAGGAGGCTTTCCTCATTTTGCTATGTAGATCTGCAAAAATATGACTGATTTTAAAAATTGAAATATTGCCAACACCAGAACAAAGGGAAAAAGAAAGTCTATATTTCTTCTATTTTCTTGTGTTGTTCTTTTGAAACTGCTGACTCAAGTACTGGAGGTTGAATACCTCTCTGAGACACAAACAAAAGCTTTGTTCCATAACTTTTCTTTTTCATACTTTATAAGAAACATGTTTATCATTACTATTCAGTTGGTTTTCACAGATTACAGTAATTACATTGTTCAGTAAGAATTTTAATGACTTATTTGTTTTCTTTTTCCCTCATATGAATAATATATAAACTTGTAGATATGTAGCTTGTAGATATAATAATTTCCAGGGGGTTTGCCTGGCAGAAACTGCTAAAATGATATCCTTTTATAAAGTATTTTTAAACTGTATGTTTTTCCTATAATTTCTATATCCATGCCTGTTCACAGAGTTATCAGAAATTTATACCAAATGAACCCTGTTTGTGATGCTGTTTTCAGAAAATTAGATTATATTGTGGTAAACTCAGCATAATGATTATTAGATGATATTTGAAGGAAACAAGAACTTCATCAAAATTCTTGACTTGGTTTCTGATTCAACACAGATTTGTATTTGTCTTTTTATGGGTTATCAAAGTATACATTGTTAAAATAACTTGAGTATCACAGCCTCTCTTCAGTAACATCCCCCCTCCTTTTTTGTAGGCTTAAATTATTTTTTCCTCTTCCTTGAAGCTTCTGTTTTTCTAATTTTATATGACATTGACTCACGCTGTTGAAGAGGAGTTAAGTAGCTTTATTTCCTTTTTTATAGGTCACAGAAAAATAAATTTTTTTTGTCTGTTTGACCTGTGTGGAGGCCGCTCAAGAAATAATCCTGTGTTAAAGTGAACTTTGTGTAGAGCAAGATTCTATATGAAAACTGTAATATTTCACCCTGGCTACTTATTAAAATAATATAAAAATAGTGTTTTGGTAATTTTGAAATTGGAATAGAAAACTGCCCTCTTGATAGTTCAGCTAAGTGATTCTTAGAGTGTTGTACTGTTTATAGATTTGAGTAAGGCTTGAAATTTTTCCCACAGCTGAGCTGCATTCTAGTTACCAGAAGTATTTTAAGAACCTTAAACTTGTGTCTTTTTCTAAGTGTCATGCCTTGAGCAGGCCTAACATCAGTTAAATGAAGTGAAAATTGCATTCTTGTCTTGATAGAGATGAAAATGGATTTCTGGTCATGAAATAGATGTAGTTGTCACTTTTTTAAAAAGGTGTCAGCAGTTTGCTTCAGCAAGTAAGGTGCCAATTCAGTATGACAGTAAACTTGTGATCTGAGCAATCAATAAAATGCTTCAATAACTTCTGCTTCATTACACTTATAATAAGAGGCTATAGATCTGTGGCACATAAAATGTTGATAAAGAGGATATGTAGGGACTCAGTGTGACATTTTGTTTTAGTAATACAGTAAGTGCAATGTTGCCATCTAGAGTTTGTGCATAGGTAATTATTCTGAAAGCAAAAGCCCCAGTGAAAAAATAAACATTGATGTTTCCAAGCCCTGTTTGTTTCCATCACTTAGTGGCATGTGTGTCTATCTATATGGAATAGTTCATTTGCATTGCCAAAAAGTTGTGTAGGGCAGGAAAAAGAAAATTTCAATTCTTTTTATGCTTTTTCATTAACTATTGTGTGAGGACACGATTCCCCCTCCATCCCAGCCTAAGGTTTAAATGCATCTAAGAAACAGTTATCACTTAAATAGATGAAGTTGTTGCCAGCTACCAACAAAAATCATTGCAATGATTTGACACCTGTGAAAGCAGACGAGGGAAGCTTTGTGGTCTCAGGGAGTTAATGTTGTGATGTTCCACGTTCTGACCAAGGGTTCCTGCAGTTGATTTATGTATTATGAGACCATAAATGGCTCCCGCTGACTTTTCATAAACATACTTTGCAGGGGAATTGTCTCTGAGCTATTTATCTTGTGAGAAAATTATTTTGATATGTTAAATAGAGGGGGTTTTACCCTGTTAATATGGATGGCACCTGATTGATAGAACCTATAAAGAGCCATATTGCATTTTGAATAAATAAAACTCAATTTAGCTCTAGAGAGGATTTTGCTTCCCAGGGAAATTTTTGGAAATCCTAAATTCTTCTGAAAAGTATTTTTAAAAGATGCAGAACCAACAGTTCTGTCTAGAAGCATGAAGTATGGGCTTACCTAGTTCAGCAATCTAAGTGTTTTATTTCAGTAAAAAGAAGTGGTTGAGATTATTGAAGCCTGGGTAATTAAAAACATCTTTATATACACAATTCTAATGTGAGTAGCTGCACAGATATAGCATGTTTGTTAAGAGAGTGACTAAATAAATCTTTTCCTTTTTATAAGCAGCAAGAATGATACTGCCTCTGGTTTTCCTTCTTTCTGGTATGTAATTTATAAACAATTTGTCTTCTGAGTATCAGAGCTTCATTTTAAGTATGGTGGCTGCTCATGTGTCATTTCCTGATGAGGTAGTCTGCTAACTCTGTCCTGTGCTTTATCATCAGCATTTAATTGTTAATTTCTTCTGCACGGCTCATAAATACAGGAGAGTAAATGGTGGAAATCTGTCTGAAATTGTGCTGAGGAGTTAAATGAATACTCTAAGAATTTAATTTCTGGATTGTTTTTCACCATGAACTTGCATTGTTTTTTCTTTCTCCCTGTTTGAACATGAGTTTTTGCTAGAGACATATGGTTCATGCTAAAAAATTACATATTAGTCAAAAGACCACAGATGGGGGATGATATTCTTTTGCAAATTAGAAATTAAGCGACCGTTTGGGACTAATGAAGTTTTAATTATAGCAGGGTCCAACGTCTTTGTCCACTGTATTTACCAGTCATGTTTGATGAAGCCTCACTGGCCACAAACCTGTTCACCTTTTGAATATGTTACATGCTGAGGTGCCTCCTGCATAATCAGGTGAATCCAAATAGGACATGGATTCTTTGGTGATGACAGGGAGGGAAAAGGAATTTGTTACTTTCCATTTTATTATCAGTCTTGTCAGTGGATTTCCACAAAATGCCTGAGCAAGTAATGTGTTTCTGCACTGAAGTATGAATTTCACTTCTTTTAGCATTTAGAATTCACACACTGGGAAGTCTTAACACTTAGTCCAGACTAACTGTCTTTGATGGCATAAAAAATAATTCTGATCAGTTCAAGCCAGGTTCTAACAATGTGTCAGGAAGAGAATTATGTTCCTGTATTTTGTCTTTCTGAGATAGATATTGGCACACTGAGATTATTTCAGTTAATTCCAGGCTACCAGTCCTTCTTTGGGGATTGTGCAAGGTCAAATTACATCACATCTGTTCTGGACTGAGAGTGAATAAATGCACCCTCAATCACTTCAGTTGACAAAGTTGTTAAACAGAGTAAATTGAGTGTGTGCCTGTGTCTGGGGGCACTAAGATTTTGCTGTTGTAAGTAGGTTTATAGTAAATTTCTGAGCTTTCAATATTACTCTGTTATTCTCAACTAAGAAATATGAAGTGTATCAGTTAAGCAGAGGAAAGAGGTCTTCACTTACATTGTTCATAAATAATGTCAATAATTCACAAAGTACTACACAGACAGCATTCAATCATAGTTTCAGATGTCTCCTCTTCAAGTTATGTAAGAAAACAGCTAAATGTCCACCCATGTGAAGATGGGATTGCACTTGCAGTACAGTCCTGGCTGCTGCCAACATGCAGCACTGACTTTTTCCCTGTTTGAGAGTTAAATGAAATGCTGTACAATTATTAGATCAACTCTTAGAGTTAGTTCTTCCACTGAGCCTATTAAAAAGTTGTTAAAGTAAAAAACAGAAGCTCAGTATAGAACTTTCTGACTATTCTGAAAATAAATCGTTGCATTTAGCAACTTTGAAAGTAATTACGGAATTCTATTGCTAAAGTCAGTGGAAGTAGATTTGACAGATTTCCTCTAAATTACTCAACCACCTACAGGTATTATTGCCAAGATTCTTTTGAAATGAGAATAAATTTTATGGAGTTACAACAGCAGAGTGAAAGGGTGTGTTTGATAGATTCCCTGAACTGTTTCAACACCCACAGGTATTATTTGTAAGAAAACAATCATGCAGAGTCTTCAGCTGGTTAGAGAGGGCACAGCATTCCATCTTCACCTGACATCCTATCTGTTCTCTCAACATCCCGTGCCCCCGGCCCGCCACCCACTCCTCCCAAAACAATGCTCACCAAGAGAGTTTTGTGTGAATGGACAAGAATATGAATGTTTTTTAAAGGAATCCCAACAGTATAGAAAACTCATTGTTTGTGGGAGATGAAAAGGATTGAGGTGGGAGAAGAAAAACTGTCTTTAGGATTGATTGGTATTCCTCACATTCTTTCCTAATTAATCAATGTTATTCCTTAATTGTTAGACCCTTTCAAAGGTAATTATTTACTGGCTTAAAAGCTGAACGTAAGAAAAAATACCCAAAAAGATGAAAATGAAAGTTTTATTTGCTTTATTCTCTTTTTAGTTTGACTTGTTTCAGACTTGCAAAGACTGGTTTATTTTAAATAACCAAGTCCTGAAATACTCAGCATGGGTTCTTCCAATTGCATAAACTGTACCTAAGTGGGTTTAACAGGAGGACCTTAAGTCTGTAAAAATGAAACATTGTGATGTTGAGCAATCCTCAAAGACGCTTTTTTCATGTTATGGTTTTATTTCCATAAACTTTTTAAAATATTTATTCTGGTATTGCCTAGAAGATCCAAAAAGACCAGGCCTGTTTATTGTGTGTGCACTGTATTTATATGTCACACAAATGTAGTATCCTGTACCTTATAGTGTAATTTTGTTGAAATTTAAAAGCCTACTATTATATATTTTAAAATTTGACCATTTTTCCAAAGCCTTTAAACTTGTTTGTACTCTTCTTCTTTTTTAACAGTCTGCTGTGTTTATTATTTTCCTTGATTAATTACTTAAATTCAGTATTAACAACATAAGTGTTGCCATTTAAAAATTAAACTAATTCAATTTTATTTTGAATATATTAGGGATGTAGATCAAAACTGTCTTCTCAGTTTATGGTGTCTTGCAGTATTCAAGGACATTAAAATAAATTACCTCTAAACTTTCTTTTCTGGCAAACAACACTAAATCCATCCTTCTCTTTTTCTTGCTGAATCATTTTTTTCACAACCCTTATGCTAAGGACAGAGCAACCACCTTACTTAGTACAACTGCAAATAGTTAAGTGCTGCATTACCAGACTGTGCTGACTGAAACAAGCATTTTCTTAAGAGCATCCAGAACATGAGTGATTTCTGTTGCCCCATCCCAACTGTGCTCATGTCCGATTTATGAGCTGCAGACTTTTGTCCAGAGCTGGTGATAAACGTCTGTATCCTGTCACTGTTTGGGTGTAGTCACCAACCTGTATTTATTTTTTAGCTTAATTTTCTCTGCAGATGCTCCTCTTTACAGACACACATACTGACCTCTCTAAAAAAAATTCTCTACCATTGTAGCAAAGAAACCAGTTGTCAATATTACTCACTGTGTTTTTTTTCCCCTGAACCATCTCAGCTGCTTCATCCAGCTGAGTCACTGGAGTTCCACCCTGCCCATCAAGTTGTCATACTCCAGCATCTTGTACGTGAAAAACTATTTCTCATAGTTTATAGGTAAGTGGGATGCTTTCCCAGTTTATATATATTCTGTGGTCTTAAAGACAGTGGCTGTTCAAAATGAAAGTAAAATTCCTTTGGGCTAACTAGCAGAATTTATGTTCATTGTATATCCATAAGTTTATAAATGAACTGCAAGCCGGAGTTGGCCTCTTGTGTCAAAGTTGCAAACTTTGTTGCAAAACTATCGACTGGTGCAGAAACAAACTGTTGTTAGCACAGCCTGGTGTGATCGCCAAAGCACTTCAGAAGAAGGACTGAATTTCAGCTTGCTTTGCCCATTTGGAGACCCAAATGTTCCCCTCTTCCTAGGGCAGAGTGGTTGAGTGTGTACCTTTTCTCTGTTTGGACAAGGGGACATCTCCCCAGGATCACTTTTAGCAGAGTCCAGGTGTTGCCTGCCAGAAGGAAAAGAGGAATTTTGTCAGTTACCAGGGTTCTGTCAGCCCATGTTTGTCCAGGTAGCCCAAAATACAGATATTCTGGAAGAAATTATGTGGATGTATTGAGTAAAAAAAAACCCATGTAAAATGGCATGTTCTACCCTGCTTCCCAGATTGGGCTCGTAGCAATAGTTTAACAAGGGCATCTGTGTCCTAAAATGTGTGTAGCTGCATGTTTTTGCATTAAAGCTTGCCTGCAGTCTATGGTCACTACTGATCTTGACACCTTTAAAAATGTAGAAAGCAGAAATTGTATGTGAAGAAGGAAAAAGTGCTCCCTAGTTAGAAAAAAGGAGTATTTCATGAACTGCTGCACCCATTCCTCAGTAACACATAGAAGGAAAAATACTCTTGAAGACCTGATAGAACCAGTAACTCTTTAAAAGGCACAAAACTTGGTCTAAGGACTAATTTTTCAGGTTCTGTGAAAGGAGGCAATTATCTCACTAAAGTCTTAAAGAATTTGGACAATTCACAAAAATCTATGTTAAATCCTGCAGTAACATGGTTTTGCCCTGCCAAGAATGAAAGCAGCACAGACTTTTCTGGAAAAAAGTTTTGTGCAGACAACCAAGTGTCTGTTGGATAATTTGTGGTTAATCACTTATCCCAAAGGCCAGAAAATTCAACTCCAAACTCTGTAAAAAAGGAAACAGGCTGTCAGTGTTGATGGTAGCTGTGATAACTGACAACAACCTTTTTTGATGATTGAGCAAATGCCTTTAAATATTCCAAATAACTGCAAGGAAATTAAAGCTGGGGTAGCTATTGTACTTATCTGCCAGAGGCCCTTATTAAAAGTCGGGGTTGAATTAAGGCTTTAAGAAAGTAGAGCAAGGAGAAGCCATATCATACAACAATTATACTTACTAGATCAAATTCCACCTAAAAAAAAATAATTGGGGTTTCTACTCCCTGTTTTGCTACAGTAAGGCTGTCTGGGAACTTCACTGCTCCAATGATTAGAAGCTTGCTTCTAATTTTCATTTAAAAAATTTTCATGTCTCTTTAATATCAATTCCTTCCATTTTAAATTTACCTGAGTTTACCTGAAAGAGATCTGCATCCTCTTTATTATTTACCTCCTCTCCATATATTTTTAAAGAGCAGTAATATCTCTTTTCAGCCTTTTTTTATTCATAGACTAAACCAAATCTCTTGTGGGAGATGCTCTTCATTGTTTAACCACAGTAATATTGTTTAGTGCAGCTGTTTTTGTTCTTGCTAGAACATAAAAGGTCCACATTATTTCAAGCTATATAATGGCTTAATAGGGTGTTTGCTATTCCATGTATATTTTTAATCCTTTTTAAAGCAGAATTTGTATTCACTATTTTCTATTCATGTGATGACCTCTCTGCCTTTGAAATATGTGTTAAAAATATTTTGTATTGTAAAAGTTATCAAAATGGAAAATGAAGAATGTTTTATTGCCCTCAGTATATTAAGTGTTTGAGTTTTACTTTCTAGGTCATACCATGCTATTTTTCATCATTAACTTACAGTGCTACCTTACTACACTTATTCTGTATTTTCTAAAACAATTCATTCCTTTCAATACTTGTATTCCAGGCATAATCTTCCAGTGTGTTTGCTACCTGAGTGATACAGGGTTTCATTCCTGTTAAGACATCAGGGGATTTTTGTTAGGTTTTTTCCATTGGTATCATCTACTCCAGGATTTTTACAGCTCACACCCATGTTTTTTCTAGTCACACAAGGTTTCAGTAGTTCTTACAATAACTACTAAACCTTTCCACTTAAATATCTTCTACAATTTTATCTATTCCTTGGGTTGTTAAAATTAAAAGTAAAAATAATGAAAACCTCTTTTCTCATTGCCCTACTCTTAGTGGTCATTTTAGCTGCTAAAATATGAGCAGATAGTAAGGGATATGAATTTTTAGAATGAATGAATTCTGAAAGACTGAAGACAATGGGACTCTCCTTTGAAGCTCTGGATAAGCTATTTTTTAATACAGTAATTATTATCAATAAAGTTATGTTTATGAAATGTCATAAATATATTAATGACTGTGGAAGTACTTAGAAAAATCTGTTTGATAAAATGGTCAAGCTTTCGCCTCTAGGTATTTCAAAAGCTCAACATAAAATTTTACTTAATTAGTCTTCATTCCTTATTTCTCGATTCCTTGTCAACTTTGCCAAACACATTGTCTCCTGAATTTGCTTGCAAAAATTATCTTCTGTTTTGAAATTGTTTT
Organism: Promerops cafer; assembly: GCA_013398275.1. NCBI lineage: Eukaryota > Metazoa > Chordata > Aves > Passeriformes > Nectariniidae > Promerops > Promerops cafer. Next base: position 422,297 of record VZSE01005855.1, on the reverse strand, counting down.
GTTTTACTTTGTGGTACATTTTATTCTATTTAGCTTCCAAAATGTGGATGTATCATAGTACAACAGGGTATTCCAGCTATACTGAAGGGAATGACACTATTCTGTTTTGCTGAAATTGCAGCTGATAGGAAATTAAGTGTGCAAGCAGTCAGGCTGGGCAGAAGAGTGCAAATTGAAAAGTAATTCTTGTAGCTGCTTATTGGGGGCAGAGTTGTTTTCCTGAAGTTCTTTTCTCTCTGTGGTTGTAGTTACAAATACCAGCTCTCCCAGCCTTAGTCCCTTTTCTTCTAACTTGAAGATGGAGGAACTAAAGAGTCTTCCCTCTTCATAAGGTGCTGATTTGCTAACACTGTAAAAAGTATTAATTATTGATTCCAGCTATGGTGTTCCACTACAAATGGTAAGGGAGATTCTCGGGCCTAAGGCTCTGCTTAGGAAGATGCTCCTTAAGAAAAAGTTTCACTCCCTTTTCTTGGCTGACTTTGGTGTGAGAAGTTTTGTCGTGCGATCCAGGTCTCCCTCAGCCTCTGCTGCTTGGTTCTTAGCAGTCCCTCGGGCAGATTGGTTCTTCTGGACTGCAGTCACCACTTCAGCCAGGGGAAGGACTTGGACAATTTGCTGCAAATTAGATGCCCTGAAAACATCCAGTGAAGGAGGTCTGTAAAATCCAAATGTTGAAGTTTTAACTCTTTCAGATTTACTGAAGCATTTGTCCAATGTTTATTACTATATTTAGTCTCATGTTTTGTCTCCCCTTCCACTCTTCTGCTGTGTTTTCTTTAGATTAAAATTACATTCTTTATGTCATATAAACAAAAATTTAGTTTTGAAGATTACTGCAAATGTCACTGAACAATGGACATTATATGCAGGAAAACAACCTGGTGTCAGGAAATATAAAATTCAAGGGACTGTTTTCCAATGGCAATAGCACTTACATTATTCCTGAATGACCTAAGTTTTTATTTGTAGGAAACGTGCCATCATTTAAGGAAAGGTGTAAATAAAGATGTTCCCAGCCTTAATTTACTTTTGCAAAGCATGGTCACAACTTATATGAAATATAGATTTTTAGGAAATAATTACTTCTGTTGACCTTACACAGATATATTATTGCTGTGTTTAGTTTGAACTCTGTATGCAGTATTCTTTTAAGGGATGAAATTTGCTTGAAAGCTGCTTTTCACATACAATTTTAAGAATCAAATTCCCATTTGACTTGATTTGAATGTAATATACTTTAATTTCACAGGACATATTTTCTGCCTCTGGGGGAGAAATTTTGGGGGTCCACACTTTTTATCAGTATTGTTTAATTTATCCTTAAATGGAACATCCCACTGCACATAATAAAAATACACCTATCAGGCTTCTGTTCAGCCCTGAACATTGGAGCAGCCTAGTGGCCCCTCTCTGAATGCCAGTCACGGGATGCAGATACCCTGCAACATTCTGTGTTTTTCCAGGGCTGGCATCTGGCTGCTCTGTGGATTCCTTGAGGCAGTTCTGTGAGCGCTGCTGCGATGCCTCCAGGTCCAGCGCGTGCTGGAGTTGCAGATGGAGCACTTGCACAATGCACTCTCCTTTCTCCTGTTCTGAGCATATCGGGGAGCCCGTCCTGCTTCTTTGTGAGAGAGGGGATTTGTATGTGCTTAAAAAAAGCTATTTCCCCCCTACTGAAAATTAATTAAGAAACCACCAATTTTTAGAGGAAATTTTTGTATCTTTTCTGTCAACACTGTAATGTATTACAGCGAGTCTTTCCAGCCCCCTAGATCTTAGGTTTTAATTTGATGCCGTACAAATTTGGTTTTAATGCTTGTTGATCGAAAGTAATTTCCTATATTTAAATACTAGCTGAGAAAATAACAGTGGGGACTTTAAGGCCATTCCTGAACAAGTGCCTGGCTAGGGCTATCTCTACTCCTTGCTGTTAAAGAAGTGAAAAAAACTTATGCAGGATAAATAGTATAATTTTTGAAGTAAAAAAAGTATGAAGTGCTGTTTCTATACAAATGTCTCAAATATCTATGGTATAAAATAGATTATTTCAAATTATCCAGCTGCTGATATTTTTAACTTCTGTGATGTGAAATGATGTAAGTTCATATTACATATAGCATGTACTGAAACCTGGAAGATTTGGGTTGAAGTATAGCTTATGCTTAGCTTTGGATTGAAGAGGACCATTTCTGAACCTTATTAATTAAAAATAGCAAAATTTTCTAGCATTGTTCTTAGAAAAACCTTTACAGACTAGATGTTGTATTTCTAGGTAGGTGCAGGTGTAGCTAATTCTTTGCTAAAATGGCAAACCTTTCCTAGGCACATCCTCACAGCATTTTATCCTACTGTTTAAGAACTATTAATTCTTTGTCTTCATAGCAGTCTCAAATTAATATTTGCATAAAATTCTTCAGATCATTTCATTATTTTAATAGAGTTTTCCTCTTAAGATTACAGCCTTTTCCATTAAATTGCAAATTATGCAAACAAAGTACGCCTACTGAAGTTTGGCAATCCTGCATTGCCAAATGACTATTGTTTCACTGTTCATTTCTTCAAAGGATTACTTTTTAAATTAGTGAACTAAAATGAAAAAAGTGCATGTTTCTCTCTTTTTGTTTGTAACCTATAATTTTCCTAAGGCCAATTTAAGGTATATTGTCTTTTAGAATGACATTAAATTAGACCTCAGTCATCTGCTTCCTGTCACTTTCTATTATTTTGTACTTGTTCATCAATCCTTGGGGGAAATCAAAGCCTGTGTGGCTCCCATTTGAATCTGCATAATTCTCAGTGATGGCTGGGTCAGGAGGGGCCTCCCCATGATATTTAAATTTCTGCCATAACTGGAGCCATTAACTCTTCCATGACATGGTCATTCTCGTAATCTTGTTAGTATGTATTGTGTTATTCATTGAAGTATTTTCAACATTAAATTTAATTCTAAATTATGATATTTTGATGTTGATAAGAATGTCAATGGGATTTTATAATGCTTGTATTGTCTTATTCATGTATGTTCCTGTTAGGCCAGTCTAACTACAGATGGCAGCAATTTTTGGAAAGATCCTTTAGTCTTTTTCTTCTGTTCTGAAAATAATCTAAATATTGATTTGGTTTCTTAACATGCAAGCTATTTTGCTCCCAGAAGTTAACTTCTGGTTGTACTTAAGTGCTGCCTGTGAAATTCAGAGTACCCAAAGGTGGCTCTGGAGAGCGTGTCCTGTTTGGCAGCTGGGCTGACCCTGCAGCAGTGCAGGGATGGAGGAGGTAAGAATGGCCACCACACCCCTGCTCACTGCCACCACAGCTCCAGGATGATGGAAAGGGGTAGAGGAATCAAATAATTTTATAGGCGAGGAGATGAGAATGAGTTATTTTACTGGAAAAGCTGACAAGGGGAGACACTGAAAGGTAGAAGCAGCTTGTTATCAAGCACCATGTGCATGGTAGCAGCTGATCCTTCCCTGAATGATCATAACCCAGTGAATGCTGGTCTCTGGGTTTCCTCTCTTGGCTGAATTTTATGATCATTATCTTGGCACTTTTTATGATCATTATCTTACTACTCTGAATGCCCAGAGAAAGGCTCTTCATAGCTTCTGCAAGTTCTCAGATCTATTATTACAACCATATATATTGGTTTTATAGAATGCTCTGGCAAGTTCAAATCCTCTTCTTGTTAATTCAAGACAAATTTGTGTTAATTTTAAAGTGCTGTACATTTGCAGTCTTTGTGAATGCAGAAAGTGGTGTTGAGGTTTCAAAAGCTCTACCCCCTCCTGTCTCCAGGCAAAGTAAATCAGTAATGGGTGCCTGGCTAGAAATCCTTTAATCCACCAGGTCCTGAGTCATACAAACCTGCTGAGAAAGAAGCAGATATTTTCCAGCCATTAGATCATCTCAGAGATCTCAGTCAAGTATCTAAACATTGTACAGTTTTCACCTTTGGCATGGCTCATACCTTGTTCAGTGCATTGACAGAATCTTGCAGCAAACAGTGCAAGCCCCGAGCTCCCCGGTGCACACAAAGACCTGGATTCCCCTGTATGTCTGCCTTGCCCTGTGGGGCTGTCAGGAGATGGTTCCAGCTCTGATTTCCCCCGTAGCCCCGGGCCCTGCATTGCTGCAGCCTCTGCCAGCTGGCAGTGCCTCCCTGGGGACCGCTGCAGCGCGGGCTGTGGAGCTCCCTGCACGCCCTGTCCTTCCCCAGCGACAGCACACGAGGCTGCAAACGGGGAACGACCAACCTGCAGGGCCTCCCACTGGGTGCTGACAGGAAAATCAGCTCTCTCTGGGATGTGTGGGTATAACAGGGGAGCAGAAAGAAGAAATATTTTAAGAGGTTTCTATGTTTTGGTCACGCCATACTCAGTGAACAACTCAAACACCAGTAATGATCACAAGTCTCTCATTTTGGGGGCACGCCCTCCACGTGCTTTTTGGATTGTCACTCCACTTTTCTCCTGGATTTCTTCTGAGCAGCTGGCACAGTGCTATGTTTTGAATTTACAGAGGATAGCATTGATAACACACTGATGCTGGAGTTGTTGCCAAGTTCCTGCAGCCTCTTACAGAGAAGATAAAGGAAACCAATGCTTCATTAGACGGTTTTACCAATGGGGCTTGGGCAGGACCACAGGCATCCCAGCCATTCCTGACCTTTTCGTTTGAAAGGATCCCATGCAACAACTCCAGATAATACACCAAAGTGTAAAGGCTTTGTAGAGCTGGGTGTGAAACAAAAAATATTATTTTGACTACTCTGATCAGAGATGATTCTTCCACTGTTTTGATGCCTGACCAGTCTGGAAGAATTTCCCATTTTTCAGTTCATGAGAGGCTCGTGGGCCCAAGTGTTCTCTCTGTCAGCAGAAACTGCCAATTCTAGCTACAGTTTCTCAGTGTCTTTGGCCATGGCATTTCCAGATGCTTCAAAAGCACTTTCTGGTGTCAACTCTCTCCATTTTTTGAATAGACTGATTTGTAGATGTCTTGAAACTCTTAAAAGTCCATTGCTTTTTATGTGTATTCAGCAGTTCTAAGGCCCTGTTCTCCAAATATGCCCACTTTTTAAAAAAATTTTGTTTTGTTTGGGGATTTTTTTTTTTACTGTTAATAAATCAAATAATTTTTTTGCTTTTGTTTGTTTATGGGGTTTTGTTTGCTTCTAATTCAAAAATGCCAGGAGAATTTATGTTAGTCCACCATTTAAAAAAATTCAGTCAAGAATACCTGAATATTCCAAAGTTAAAGTATCTCACTGAGGAGATGATTGTAAGCAAAGGTGGCCCAGAATACATTTCAACATTAAGCCTTCACTTTGTAATCTGGAAAATTTGAGTGGGATTAGTCAGTTTCTTATGACAAAAGCTTCCTTTTAGACCTTGGGCAGACCATGGTGCTCTTCCTGTGAAATGAGAACAGCCCATCTACATTGTGTGATCTGAAGAGAGGTAAGTAAAATTGGAAACATTGAGATAAACCAGAATGGAGTGTGTAATATCTTAAGAATATGAAATCTCGTGTAACACAGTGGCTATTTTAATTAGTTTTGGGAGAAAAGCAAGATGAGATAGTACACGTGTGTCTATAGAAATTGCATGGTCCAGAATTATAATACTGAATAGCGCTCAAATGTTTTCTTTTTTAAATTCTATTGACTTTTTTTGATGTAATGTGAGATATATGTATATATATGTATATATATGTATATATATTCATAATCCATGTACAAAGTATAATAGATTTCTATAACTTATGTGTTACTTTTTCTTGTGAATACAAACTATTAACCTAATGGGTTTCCAAGACAAGTTCAATAACTGAACTTCCTGGTGATGTTTAAAACCTTTCAAGACCAGAACACAAGAAAAGATTTGCAGAACAAAGGTATCAATTATTTTATGGAAGTAGGCCAAAATTTGATAAAGGAATCTTACATTTGCTAGACTTTTCTTTTTCTCATAGGATGTTCAAATGGCCCAAAGTAAAGACCTGTGACAGAAAATGCATTTATTTAAAGTGCAAGTAAGGGAGATTAGAAATTAAAAATCTTTGTGGTGGGCAGGTGAGATGTACAGATGTCTTCTGCACTTGATGGTCTGAATTCAGCCCCTGGATTTGGAATTCCCTGTCTGTCAGAGAGTGGATGGCATCACTCTGCACCCGAACCCTGATTTGTTTTGGTTTTTTTCCCTAAACGTCCCTTCACTGCTGGAAATAGGTGTGGGTAGACTCCTAGTTGGACACGTTGTGTCTGTTCTAAATCCCTCATCTGATCCTTCCCTGCCTTGCTCTTCTGTCATCACTTACCTCCACGTGTAAAATACCAAATCTTTGCTTCCACATTCCTTCCATTTAACTTGCATTAGAAACACATAAATATGATAATGAGAATTGTAAATTATTAGAAAATGAACATTTTTTCCAGCTGAATGTTTTGCTATCTTTTTTAAATATACTACATATCTAAATATACTGCACCCCAATGTTTATTTGTTAATTTATGAATAAAATTGACAGAAGACCTTGGAGTTGCCTTACATAAAGATCTAATCTGTACAGGAGGTAGGGTTCATTCCCTCAATATGGAGATTTATTGTCATATATCATTCTGAGTTAAACTTTTTAAACTAAAAAGTTCAAAGAATAATTTCAGTTAAAAATTAAACAAAGAGTGCATTCTAAAGATAATTAATTATTAAGAATTACAGTTACTCTATGCACTTTCCTGCTGGCAATATTCTATGTCATTTGAATTTAACCTTGAGATTATATTCCAGTGCACAGAGATTTTTTTTTTCTATTTGACAGAACAACACATACTAATTAAATGGTCATATAAAGAGCAGGTAACTTATTCTACACTATTGCCTAAACAGTGTCATTATTTTTGGGTCCCAAATATCCTTTGTAGAAATTTATTAAAACCTTTATTAAAAAAAACTTTCCATCAACTGGAATGCAAATCGAAATGGTTGTTTTTGACATAATTATTTTGGTCATGTATTTTGGAAAGAATATATCCATGCCTTCAAAAATTCTGAACTTTACAGTGAGGATTTGTTTGTATTTGTGAGATAGCCTTTTACTGCAATGTTATCTTATGCGACATTCACCTCCTCCAAAAATCCACCTGGAGTTACAAGTGCAAAGTTTAGTTATTTTTAAAGAATTCAACTCCTATTCAGGTATTAAATAAAATAACACAAAATATAATGGAAGTATTAAACCTTATAATTATTGTAGTTTCCAATATAATAGAGCTGAAGTTGGTTAAAGATTGAGTAGGAGAAAAAATGGCAACAAATTGAGATGTGTTTTTCTTTAAAGCAAATAGACTTTTTTTGTATTATAAGACACAGACTTTTTTGGTTTGTTTTTCTTTTTTGTTTTTTTTTTAAAACAAGTAAAAGGCATAAAAAACCAAATGTGCCAGCTCTGACATTTTCTGTCTGATGACAACGATGAGATCCAGCCTGTTAGGGCTTAAAATGAATGCCTTGTCTAATTTGTACTCTTCAAATTTATTTCTTTCCTCCCAACTGTCTCATTTTACCCCACCTGTCACACATCACACTTTCACACCCCTACCTTACTTTTTCAGATTTTACAAGCTTTTCCTTTTGTTTTTCCCCATCTTAAATGTGATCCAGCCTTTTCTCTTTAACTATTCACTTCAGGTTTTTGCCTTTTTGTTTCTTAATTTCCTCATCTGTGTGCTATTGACTCGTTTACCTGTTAAATGAATTATAGAACTCTTAAGGAAAAACAGAACAGTAAATTTAAATAACATGAAATATAAATAATAAAAATATTAGTGCTTAAGGGCATTGATATTTCTCTTAAAACAGAACTCACATGGTGTCTTTAATCATGTAATTTAAATAAAACTTGAATGGATTCTCTAGATGTATGATTAATGTTATAAATGTTATGATGTTTATTTGCATCTTGTTAGAATTCTGGTGTTCTCAGAATTTTGTGAGTTCTGTGCAGCTGAATAACAGTGGAGTTGCAATGAGCACTGATAAAGGGTGTGCAACTTGAAAATCATTAACTTTTTTTCACATATTGATTGCTAATATCTGAGATAAGTTGGCTTCTCAAATATTGATTATATATTATTTTGGATAATTTCATGCTCCTTAAAAGAAGTGCCTCCAATGTTTATATATGGGGCATGAGTGGCTAAATATCTCTGGGTAATCTGTGCTATTAATTTTATTAATTACCTTTGTTTATTAATAGCATTTGGCCTGGGCTTGTGTGTAAATATCCTATGCCTTTGGGTGGCAAGAAATTTTGTTAAAACCTCTAAACCACTGAAATACAGATGGAAATGTTGGAAATTTAACTTAATAAACAATGACATTAGTGCTTGATTTGAAATTTGGTTGACTTGTTTGAGGAGATGGTTAAACCATACAGAGTTAATTTTAGCCAGTTATAATTGACAATAACTGACAAGTGAATTTAATTCCTTTTTGACTTGTTGAATTCTTTTATAGTTCCTTTCATGTCTTTTTATTGCACTCTGAGAAGCACTTTTTGATTTACTTTAAGGAGGGCATGACTTCTTTCCTGTTTTGATAATCCTGAATTTTATTTTTATGTTTTGTTTTTTTAAATATCATTCAACTTTTCCATTTAAGATTGCTAAATACACTCTGCAAAGCTGCCTGTCACACATTAATGTCAGTGACTCTAAGCTATGTTTAAGTTATCCGCTGGCATCTAGTAATTATCCAGAACCATGAAACACAAGGCAGTATTCTCTGATGTGTAAAATTTCAATTCTGAATGTATTTCTTCAGTCTTAAACACACCTAGACAAGAATGTCAGTTTAACTTTTGGTATTACATCTTTTAAAGTTTTTGGTTTGGTTTGGTTGGTTTGTTGGGGTTTTTTCTCATAGGCTCTCTAAAGCTGAAAGTATTGTAGCACAAACCAGCTTAAATATAGGTCCAAAGTGAAATGGTGTGATGGTGACCACACAAAACATGTCACACTCTAAACATGCTTATGGCTGCCTCAGCTGAAACTTCTTTCAATATTAATTCTTATTTTTTTAATGCTGTCCACTGAAAAGCATCTTATTAACATTTTAAACGATATCAGAATGAATCATAGTACTGTGATTAATTTTGCTGGTCTGGGTTTTAAACAATGGAATCTCCAAGACAAAGAATTTGTCCGAATCATCGATAATTTTCATCTGGTAACACGCTGAAGATGTACAATAGCAATTCCATAAATGAGCATAACAGGAAGCTCTTGCTTCCTCCTAAATGTTGTTTTCTGCCCTCTTTTTTGAGATACTCCTTCATATGCAACACATGCATATAGGCACAATGTATTGGTATCAGACACAAAGTATGTGAATTCTGATACCTTTTCATCAGTTGTACACCAAGAATTCTATTTTTTAAATGATATCCTGCCAGCTTTTTCACAATCCATTAATTCCTGGATCAACATCAGAAGGAATGTCAGAGCCGACTGAAATTCTTGTAAGACACAGATGTCAGGATCAAAAGTCAGAGGCATTCTCGGAGCAGCAGGGAAGCCTGCTTGTTAGACCTTAATCGTAACAATTAGTATCTGCCATGTGACATTCTCTATACCCTGCCTATATTTCTGTTCACTTCCAGGCATGCTGAAAAGAGAAACTATTTACTGAAGTTGGAGACAAAAGTACGAGGGCTATTAGGCTTAATTCCCTTTTTGCAAACTTTTCTGTGGTGTCTTACCCTAATTGGTAAAAAAAGAAACAACAACAAAAAAAAAATAGAATTGCATCAACCTATCTTTAGATTGAAATAGTTTTACACTAAAAATATGCAATTCTGTTCTGACTCTATTATGTGAAGTTATTCCTTTAATGTATATGATTAATGACTAAGTAGCCTTCAAGGGAAAGGCTGCTGGTACCTAGACTTATCTACTGTTTGCCTGGTAGACAAAAACCACTTGTATTCTTATGGTTAACATTTTTGCATGATTTACAAGTTTGTTGTTCGTTTTAACCACCTTAGCTCTGAATATTTTGCTTTCAGAATATTAATATCAGATTTTTTTTTTTAAACTATCTCTTTCAGTGCATTAGAGACTAGAGGACACTGAAATGGTCAGATTCCTTTGTGCTCCATTGTTGCTTTATGGTTTTGGCATTCTAAATTGAAACAACCATTTCAGGCATGGGCAGGTTTGTGGGCCTGTATTTGTAATTCTTCAGTTGTGAAGAATTCTTCTTGGCTGCAGGCACATCACAAGTTATTTTTGTCTCAATTCTTTATTCTCTTCCTTAACTTTCCTTTAATTATTGCATTGATACAGCAGAGGATGTTAGGTACGCCAACTTCACTTTTAATTTTGGTAAGTGGATAAGAGCGAGAAGGAAAGTATCCTGAAAATGAAAAAACAGGATCTTTGGAGCAGTTGGAAGTGTTAATTAATATCAATACTTTATATAATACATACAACATCATACACGGATATCATATATAAAAATATTATGTGTAAAATATACCAAATATATGTAAAATATACTAAATATAACAAGTTGGTCTTAATGGACATGACTAAATTAAGTTAAGATACCCCAAGACTCCTTATATTGCCTTTTGCATTGGAGAAAAGATAGAGAAAATGCACTAGGAGGGAACAACAGAATGGCTTAAGGAGCCTCACATCTGATCTAAAAATATAAGAATAGATTTCACCCTTCAGACAGTCTGAAAGGACTTGGTAGTTTTGGCTGGGGAATTCAAAGTGTGTGAACACAAGATTTTGAAGAAGAATTTCATTACTAAAATCAAGCTACAGAGGGAGGAGAATGAATATTAAACAGTAACACTGACAATTAGTCAAGTAAAGGTGATTGTAGACTGGAGCAATATTTTCCAGTGCCCCATTTGTAGTGAAAGGAGAGGACAGGGTCTAAAATGAAAAGAAATTGGCATTTCAGATAATCATTGCAAAGAATATGACTGTGAGGAATACCAGGAGAGAATGGATTATGCCAGTTTTAGGTTCTCTATAAGGGGAGAACTAAAATATTTTCAGGAAAAAAAGTTGAAGTATAGACAGACTTGTAAATTACAGAACTGTAACTTCAGTTTGGCGAGATTAGTTCCAAAATCAGAAATTTCAACCCCAGAAATGAAGGAGGTGGTGACTGGCCATAGGAGAACAAAATAATGGGAGAAGAAGATATCCTTTTAATTTTTCAATGTAAAAAAAATCAGAGATGAAAAAAATAAGGAGGTAGAAAGCAGATAAATATGAGGAAGGGTTTGACAAGGAGCTTGGTGTCCTCTTGGCTTTCTGTAAAGGAAAACAGCAGCTTTGAACTGAGAACCTGGCCAAGCTACAAAAAGGAAGGGCAAATGTGTGGTGGGGATGGTTTGTACCTCATCAGAACAGAAACAGGAACTACACTTTGTCACAGAAATTTTATCCAAACTGCCACTGGAACACCTGTATTCCAGTGTCTCCGAGGCCAGAGCCTCCACAGCCTCAACCCTCACAATAAAAAAGTGCTTTGTGAGGTTCAGATGGCACCTCCTGGCTCTCCTTTTGTGCCCACTGCCTCTGCTCCTGTCCCTGGGTATCCCTGAAAAGAGCCTGGCTCTCCTCTGAACCACTTTGCTGTTTTTGGACATCAATAAGCTGCCCCTGAGCCTCCTCTTCCCTGGGGTGACCAATTCCATTTTCCTAGCCTTTCCTTGTCTCTAAATTTAAATTTTAGATGTGCAAGTGTGCTATGGAGCTGCCTTCTTCACAACAGGCAATGTATGCAAAAAAATCAACTATTTTATTTGTCTGCATTTTAGCTTAATCCCTGATATCTCATGGATTTTGGACCCACATAAGTAGTAATAACATTTTTTTCTAATATGCCACATATTTTGCATGTTAATATCTGGGAGGAAAATAGCAGCCTACAGGAAAGCCATTAATCAGAAGCACTAAATGCCAAAGGTAAAAATTAATGAATTCACTAATGGCTTTTTCTTCTTTTATCCCCGCTGTTATCATTTAGCTGCTTTCAGTTATCTGCTGTTTCCTCTCTTTTCAGGAGTATTTACACAAACATGCCCAATTTTAGCATTGAGAGCTTTTAATACTGAAATAGAAGCAGCAAACAAATAATATTCCTGGGTGATTTGACTAGAAAAATAAAATCACTGTCTGAGAGAGAAAACAAAGTCTGCAAGAAGCTGGAAATGAGTGTTATAACTGACCAGGTCATCAAAACCTATGTGCATTACACTGGAGTTGGTGTCTTGAGGAAGAGGGTTTGATCAATCACGCTTTGCTTTTGCCAGGTAAGAGAAATTCTATAGCAACTGCTATAAAAAGCTGTTTATTTTATATTTTTATTTGAGAGAGGAATTGTCTTCAAACTGTGCGTGTGCATACAGAGGTTTGTTTTCATTTTGTTTCAGTCCAGTTTCATGTCATTCAAAAATTGAAAAACCATGAAGTGATAAAACCTAAGATTTTTTTTGCTTTGTTTTCATTTTAACACCTAAAATAAAAATCTTCTAAAAATAACTTCAAAATCTCAGATCTAATTAGCTTACTAGTAGTCAGTTCTGTACTACCTCAAAGCTCTGAACATGGACAAGAAGAAATGCCTTTAATGTTATGATGAGGAAGCATAAAAGACCTTCCAGTGCAATACAGAACAGCTTTTTGGATGCCCATTTTGTTGGTAAACCAGGACCAATGTGTTCTTTACTTAACTTCTTGACTGACTTTTAAAGATTTCAAGAGATCTATCCATGTCGTCTTAAAGAGGTTTAAAGGGGTTTATGCCTCTTTAAAGGTGCTCCATATTGCAGCTTTTCTGAATTGTATTTTCACATTTGTACGTGTGTGTGTGCATATGTACTAATGAAAGCCCTTCCTCAGCATAATTCACCATATGCAGGTCACAATCCAGGACCAAATTAGGCTTTTTCTCCCTGAGAATGTCTTTTTGCCCTCTTTGAGCGATATAAAAACAAGAGACACTAAAAGCAGTTAAGACTCAAAAGAGCCTGAAGTTAACAAAGGTGACTTGAGGATTTAAAGCAAATATTCAAGGTAGTTCTGATGTAAATTCTGTGCTGAGGAGAGCCAAGGCATAAAAACTTTATTTCTACTTTTTGAGAAACATCCTGTTAAAAAAGGAACCAGCCAGGTAATGAATTATGGTACTAATAACAGATTTCAATGTTGTTAAAGACATTGATCTCTAATATTTGTCTGGTACCAAGAGCTTTGACTGCCCTAAAGGTGGAAGTGTTCAGACACAATGTGTGAGAGCACAGCTGAGTTTTACTTTTATGAACTCTAAGAGAATGCAGAATTTCACATTCTTAAGAACATTTTATATTAGTTTACTTTTAGCCATAAGTCAGTGCTAAAACTACTTTTTGCACCCAAACTGTAGAGGTGACCAAATTTGAAGAAAATAATGACATATTCAACAGCTAGGATAAGAAAGAGATGATCATTGGGAGCCTTACTTATAATTAAGTCTTTCAAAGTAATTAAATGTATTGCTATCAGAATCATGCAGATGAAATGAGATATTCTTCAGGTACTGACTGTACTGGCATTGACCTCTGACAAGGATTTATTCCAGCCCTACTCCTTAATTCCCATCCAACCACAACCCTTCAGTTCCCCCCCTTTTCTGGGAAGCTGCATGGTTTCTGTTGAGAAAGAGCTAATTAATATCATGTCAATCTCAGATACTCTGGATAGAGTCTGGAATTCCTGAGGTGACTTTTACTTACTGGCTTCTTCCATCTCAGTGTTTAAGTGTCCTGCCCCTGGCCTTGTTGAGCCACTGTTATCATCTGAGCCTTATTTTTCTTTCTCTCTCCTGTTTCTTAAATGTTTAGTGCCACTCAGTTTCTGGTCTTCTTTCTTTTGTTGTTATCCCAATTTTGTCTCTAAGAGTTTTTGTCATAATTTCCTTTGCTTATTCTGAGATCCTTAATCCTTTAACACTCTTCTCATTTTTTCGACTACCAAATTTAGTTTATTTTCTTACTCCTTCCCTACCTATACCAGCTGTTATTCAGATTTCACAACTTGTGCATGCAACATTCCATTGTTTGTAGAGCATTCCAAGTGTTTGGCCAATAAATCTGGCACTTACCTTTCAGTGCTTGTGACTCTCTAGCTTTGAAGCTGTCAATTACATCTGTAGAGAATGGACCTGAGTCTTTGTGCTGTGCTCATGACGTGGTGAAAGAGATCTTGAAAGTAGTTCTTATTAAAACAATAAAGCAAAAAACCCCACCCACACCCAGGGTTGCTTTGGGATGAATAATGCTTGCAATGAGTGATTTGAGAGACCATAGTCCTGGAGTTATGGTATGGATCTTTTGCGTGAGAAAGAAATACAGATTGTTAGGAAGTACAGCCAATCATGAGGAAGGGAACATTTGGAAACCCTGGATATAAAAAGATGGTCTGGAAGAATGTGCACTATGAGTAAAAACTAGGATTTAATTTTTTATATCATTGCAAATTATATCTACAGCTTACATGGCTTTTCTTGCTACAGAAATCAAGCAAATCTTTATGCCAAAAATTAGTATTCAGAAGTTGTTAAGTATTTTCCCTGTATTCATTATTATTTTTTTATTAGTATAGCCTTTATAATATGTCAAAGTTAATTACTATGTCTATAACCATGTCAGACTAAAATTTTCAGAACTGTCTTGTGCCATGAATAGTCTTTATTTGAAGATCCAAAAAACCTTCCATGTGACACTGACTGGATCACTTGACTGGAAAAGTTTGTTTCACTGTCTGAGACACCAGGTCCCACCTGCCCATTTGGCAGTGACATGGTGTGCTCAGCTTCATTTATGTACAAACATCAGAGTAGTGCTGCTGCAATTTTTCCTGCAAAGGAAGTGAATTATTTGCAGGTCGTGTGATAAAAGAGGGAGACTTCTGAAGGTTCGCCCAGATTGCCCTGTAATAAAATATGAATTACACCTTGGCTGCAGTACCTGGGTCACAAAATACAGGCCACTCTTCTGCTGCTGGGAGGGCACAGGAGAAACTTATTATCACTTAGTTAATGGATGAAATACAGCCAAAGTGGTTTTCAGAAGAAGGTCACTCATACATGTATTAAAGTCCACCTACTCTTGGTGGCCATGAAACCACTACATGGAGACTTTGCCAGGCTTAGAAAGGAATAAAAAGAAAAATAACATTACACATCATTGAGCTCTGTGAGGGCCTGGATAGGCAGAGCCTTGCATCTCATGTTCCAGTTTGATTACCAGGGACAGTTTCAGAGTTTGCTAGACACCATGTGTAGAAAGCTTCACTGAGGATACGGAGCATAAATAATTTTAAGCACAATTTATACTTAGATGAGATTGCTGGGGGGAAGGGTTCTTGGGCAGGTTAGTGAGAGGATAACCTAAACCAGCCCAATCTTAAGCTTAGTTCTCAGAACGGAGAGTTCAGCAATAGTTCTGCTGTTGGCAAGCATTTGGAATCTTGGCTGCTCCATTCAACTGGGTTATTTTCCTAATTGTCTGAAATCCTCTTATTTATGCAAATTTCTCTGCAGGGTTCATAATTTCTGTTATAAAAAGTTTTACCCAGCTCATTCCAGCCTGGGGTCCAACCCAGAACATCTTATTTTTTGAGTCAGGGGACATATAAATGCTGGAAATGAAAAGGTGTATCTAAGAGTATGCTGTATTTTGCCAGTGAAAAATATACATAGGCTTCATATTCTATTCAAAGATAAAAGTTTGACCATGATAAAACCTTGTCCATGATAAAACCGTATCTTCAGTGTCACTAAACATAAAGTCAAAATTGTGCTCTAATCTGTTTTTCAAGGTGGTGCTAGGAGAGAAACAAAGAATATTATTTGAAACTGGAGAGAATTACAAATGTCTCCACAACTGCAGAACACCTGGTAATTATGTTAACTGCCAGCACTTACCACCTCCCTCTCCCATTTGCTTCAGTGGTGGAATGGGTACCCAATAACACCTAAGGTCTTTTGTGTCCTTTGCATTCTGGAATGACTATGCTTTTTAGCCATTTAAAAAAGAACAAAAAAAAAGAACAAAAAAACCCCAACAACCATCAAAAACCAACCAAAAAACCCCAAACCCCCAAAAGACAAAAAAAAACCAACCCCAAAACTTGAAGTAAGCATGAAAGCAATGATGCATTTTCATAAAGTGATTCAAGATGCCAGCAGAGAAATTAGTTTCTTTTAGGCTAAGCTGTGTCTGAAGAACTGAAGAAGTGGCATCAACTCACAGGAAGTAGAGGATTTTATTGCCCGTGAGTTAGACAAAGTGTCCCACATTACAGAAGCAAGTACTGGCTTATTCTAAGTTAATACTTGTTCATTTATTTCTATATCATTTTATTTCTTTTCACCTAATGAAAGGCTTTATTTCCAAACCTGGCCTCTCTCATACCCTCACACTGCAGCATTTACAGCTGAGCTGTTTTCATTTCTGCTTCCACCAGTGTGGTTGCCCTGACTAATGGAAAATCCTGCCAAAGGCCATACCTGTTTGAACAACACACCTTTGCTGTTTGAGAGCCTTTTTTTCCTCTCTCCTTCACACACCCCCCCCCCATCTAAAACCACATTTATTTAATGAAACATTTTTGCTTTAGTCTCTTCAGAAAAGATGCATAACATCATAGGCCCTCAGTTTCAGTTTTCCTCTCTTTCTTCTAATGCTTTTGCACTCTTTCAAGTCAATCATCCTTTTATTTCATATTTTATGCTTGCATGCTGTTCAGACAATTGACAATACACCTGAGCTTTCATGTCTCAGGCATTTACTTCATACCAATATAATGACAATAATTTATATCAGGTTTTTCTGTTTTTCCTGCTGTATTCTGCACAAAATGTGTTTTATATGGCACCTTGTCCAAGAGTTTCTAACCACAGGATCATTTCGATCATTGAGTTTAGTAATTTACCCATCACTGGCAAGTCCACCACCAAATCAGGTCTCCAAATGCCACATCTACACATCTTTAAAATACCTCCAGGGATGGTGGCTCAGCTGCTTCCCTGGGCAGCCTCTTGCAGTGCTTGGCAATCCTTGAGGTCTTAAATCATAGGAGATTGCAAAGATCTCCATCAAGTGTCATAAGAATGGCAATCAAAGGAAACTGTATTCTTTACGTTTCAGTTTCTCATGTTTCCATTGTTATCCTGTATAATCCCTGGAGTCTGAGATAGTTGGAGAGTTTCTGGGGTGTGTCACATGAAGCTTGGGTTCCCAGCTACACGAGGAGGAGGGCGTAATCCAAATGGAGCACAAAGGGTCTGGGGATTAAGGAGAGGTGGAATGGAGGGAGCAGGAACCACTTGGGACAGAGCATTAGGAATATGAGAGACAGGGTGATCTAAAATGCAATGTCAGTGGAAAGGCAACCTCAATCATAAACAGATTGGTTTAATCTCTGAAGTTCAGAATATGAATTCTGTCTTCTTGATGTACCTGTGTGTTCAAGTGCAGTCATGACAATATTCAGAACTGAAAATATTTTTCCTATTTCATGCAATTATTTATTCAGTCAAGTTTTTTACGTATTACATGCAGGTGAAAATAGATATGTTTTGATAAA
>VZSE01005855.1:377138-402138 GCA_013398275.1 Promerops cafer | reverse complement strand
AGATATCATCCGTGCTTATCCTGAGCTTAACAAATTGTGTGACTCTGCTGATGGGATGGGGAATGCAGCAAATTAGGAGCAGTTTCAGCATTTATGGAGGCACCTGGGCTGTGGGCAAGCCCCAAAGCCCATTTGGGTGGAATGACTACAGTGAGCCCTGGATCAGACCCTGCTGTAACAGGTAATTACCCAGCAGAGGACCTAGGCAGCTGTGCAGCTCTGGGTGCTGCAGCAGGAATTTCCTCCTGGTGGCTGCAGGTGAGGGTGCTGCATGCTGAGGTGCAAGGTTTGGGTTTCTGTTATTAGTTTTCCATAAGCAGAGTATTCTGAATAAATAATTTTGTAGTTACGAGAAATAAAATGTGTCAAACCAACAAGTTGATACAGGACAAGAAAAAAAACCACAACATTTTAAAAATATTTTTAATAAGGAATTTCTACTTTAAAGCAGTAGATTACTTGTGGGAAATACAGAAATTAAACCCACTGATTTTTTGGGGTTTTTTCCCTCACCACCAACATAAGTTTCTAAAGCATTATCTGTGTTTGAATTATTCAAGTGAAAATATTTCTATTTGTAAAAGACATTCTCATGCAGAGCAAGCTAAAAGTGTTTGGCCATGAGATTATCTCTGATTTGACTCAAGGACTTCTTGCTTCATTTAAATCTGTCTCAGTCCTTTATATGATTATCATTCACTGCCTTTGGTGTTTGATTTACCTGAGAAAATCTTTATGTGAGAAATCTCTTTACTGAGGCAAACATTTCTTTTTCAGAGAAGGGTAATTCCATTTCAGTAATATTCAGTGGTTCATATCAAATCTTGGTAATTATCCTGCTCAATCTGAAATCATCACCAAAGTCTGTAGTGTTATAACACCAAGGCAATAAAAACAGGCCATGCTCTTTTAAAGTGCCTTTTGGAGAGCTGTGGTTTCAGAGGGAACTGTCTTTGGTATTTGGTGTCTTTCTCCTAGAATATGAGGGATCATGGAAACAGAGGAGTAGGGGAGGCTAAAACTCAACAACATCAATTTGCTAATTGCTTACAAGAAATAAAAGAGGACCAGGTAGTGAGTTTCACCACCCAGGCTTTGTTTATCCCCACCATTTAGTTATTATTTCACTACCTGGATCTTGTGCTAAGCAGTTAATTAATAAGTTGGCATTTTAATAAGGCAAGTAAAGCAGCCATGACAAATAATATCTATTAATGTCCCTTTTCTTGGTGAAACAAGAGAGAAGGGGTGCTGATTCATTACTAATTGCTATGTGCTTGAACAATCAGATTCTCTCTGCCTAATATCCAATTTTTAGTCTTTTCTTTACCTTCTTTGCTTTTTTTTCTTGTCATAGGGAAATAAATAGTCTCAGATTGTTGTTCACGGGGGAATGCTAATCTGAATTTTTCTCTCTGATGAGAATTGATAGTATCAAGAAGCAGCACTTAGAATGTTTGTATAACTGAAATGAGTTATCATTTTCCTTTCATTTTCATAAAGGAAACTACTCACATCAGGCAGCTTTCCTAACTGAAATGTCTTTAATAAAAATTAGTATCTTTCCCATTCAAAGTGTATACATTTTTTGAAGTTCTACCCCAAGTTCTTCTCTTTTTTCCCTAAATATTTATGTATCTAAATATCTATGTATCTCATATTATGGAGTTCATGTATTTTTTTCTAGTATTGCTTGGCCGCTTCATTAAATACAGTTATTTCAGTTAATTGTGCAAGATATTTCCTTCTGAAATATCTTATAAGTTGTTATTCATTGATTATTTTTTGTCAAAATTACAAATTGAGAAAGACTTTGCATGACTCCAGGAATATTAAAGTAGTATGCACTTACTAATTCCTTTTTAATTCAGCCAGCTTCTGTATTTCCCTCCAGTTTGCAGTTTTCTTTTTTTGCCAAACCGGCATGTTTGAAAATCTATTAGGCCATAAATGCTGAGTTATATTGTTATATTGTTATTTATAGCTGTGAAATAAGTACTTTTATAATATAGGAATTCTTTCAGAAGTGTGATGTATTTGAGATTAAATGTTTGCCATCCATAAGCTCTTTCACCCATGTATGTGCTCAGCTATTATTTTGTCATATTCACTTGATGTTCATTCAGTGTTGGGTCAATATTTCTCCTGTTTAAGTGCCTTGGGCTGCAGAGTGTCCATGATCTCAAATTCCACAAAATAAATAAAATTGAAGGGGAAAAGGTATAGCTAGACTTCCTGGAAGGTTCAGCCCTCCTTTGCAGACAGGTTTTTCTCCGAACACTGCTGAGGTGTAAATCTAGCCTCTGTGGTTTTACTCAGAAGAACTGTAGTGTGTCTGGGTTTTAGCAAAGCTTTTAAATTCAGCCTCAACTTTAGTAGCTGTTACTTTTTTAAGATTCACTTCCTGTATCTTCTCTGAGTTCCTCAGTGATAATTTTCACCCAGGAGGTCACCTGTTTTCCCTTATACTTAGAATTTCATTACTCTTTAAGAGACAAAAGGAACACCTAGAAATGTAGCTGATTCTGATGATAAAAACTACTTAAAATTACAATTTTCAAACCACAAGTGAGTTTTACAGTGTACTCCACCTGAATCTGTAGCCCTACAGAGGCTCCAAGGCAAGAAAGACATAACTGGAGAGCAGTGAACTCCCAAAACCCAGAATAAGTGCAGGGGTCTCAACAGAGCCACGCTGGTTTGCACAGAGCTGATAAGCTGCAAGGTGCAAAAATGTGTAATAGCTGGGATTTTACAGTGCAATCATGATTTTACACTCTGAAACTTTATTGATGAGCTTTTCCTGTAGGGCTTTCCCTATCGATCTGCCTTCTAAAATACATTGAATGTTCATCACGATGTTTTGGTGGGAAAATGCTGCCGTTTCTTCTACATTTCTTTATTACTTAAGAAATGCTCTGTAGTCTAAGGAAGTGTTTAAATATTTTGAAACAAGGATGAAGCTTATTTCCTGTGTGAACCTGTACCAGTTCCACAGGATGATGCAAAGATCACGGCTTTATTCTCCAGTTTTATTAGGCTCAACAGAAAAGAAATTTGGACTTCTGTGTCAGTGTAAAGAATACATTGAGTCTTGTTTTTAAATGAAAATGGAATTACTTTAAAAGTAGTGAAGCTTGTAGTTTTTGAGAGGAGTCCAACCTAGACTATGGATGTTCTTTAAAACACTGAATAGCCTAACAGATATGAATGTAACTCCCCTGAGTTCCCTTGTGGAATGATAATATTGTTCGCAGTACCTCCAATTTTTATTGTTAAATCTCAAAGGTCAGAAATCATTTTAACTGATTGGGCTGAAGGATAAGGGTTCTCACCCTAAGTTTAGCTAGGTGAACAAGAATAACATTCAAGTTCTTTTTTTTCCCCCCCACTCTGAATTGAGATGATTCAGCAACTATGGGTTTATTCCCTTTAAAAGAGAAAGCATGAAATAGTACAAAGACATCTGAAAGCTCACTTATGTTCTCTTGAGTTCCTAAACTGATATTTCCTGCTTTCTTAAACTGATATTTACTCAGAGAACCTTAGGGCTAATTATATTTAGAGTGCTATTCCTTACATTGTCACAGATAAAACAAAACCCTTGACTTTTGTTTCCTCCAGTCTTTGGCCATTTTATCTCTGTAAAACGCAAACAATATTTACAAACGCTGCCAGTGGTCTCAGGAGCTCGAGGAAACGTGTGAATTCTCTGCCAGAAGTGCATCTACAAAGGCAGAGAGCGGGGCAGGGCTGCGCGGAGGTGATGCCGCGGCGTTCCTGGGACCAGCAGCAGCCACGTCCCTTTTCCCATACATAAATGGCAGCCAGCAATAGCTAGAAACAAAAGGCCCCTCTCTCCCTCTCTGAATACAGTGACATTCATTCTCAGAGAAGCAGGGGCAGCTTTTTGAAAGCAGACTTCTTCAGTGCAACAATAACACACAATGAGTTATTGACTTGTTTATATATGGAGCTCTTTTCAGTAACTAACTCTGACTCCCCACAGTCTGGACAAATGATTGATTTCGTTGTTAGAAAAAGAGAAAGCTCTTGCACTAAACTCTGTAGTGCAAACTACTTTTTCCCCATTTGTTCCCCCACTGAATAGGACCTTATTAAAATGCACTTTCCAAAAAAATACCTGCAGCTGGCCTTTATAAGCATGTTTTGTATATATAAATAAGTAATTTGTCCCACTCTTTTGTATGGTAACAAACCATTGGAGAATCTTGTCAACACAGATATGAAGGTTGAGTGTCAGAGAATTTTGGTTAAGCAGTATTATTTATATTGATTTGCATAAAAGCGTAATTGTAAAGGTACTTACAGTAGCTGTTTGCTGTTTGGTTACAAATAATGACTTTTAAAAATTAATAGGCATGATTTTTTTTATTGAGAAACTTCCTTTTGGCACCAGTTCCTAAAGTAATATGTATAAACATGTTATTCTGATACTTTTATATCTGTGGTCAACTAAACAAATATTTGAATATTGAGCTTTTAACTTTTGCATATTTTTGTAATATAGAATTTATGGGAGGATTTATGTGCTCAAGATGTTAGTTCTCCATGCACATATATACACAGAATTTTATTTTAAAGAAAATGAGCCCTATGTCCTCTTTAATTACTATGGTTATCTTTAATAAGCCAACAGGTACTTTGTTTCTTTTTCACAAATTTAAATACTAAGGCATGTTACTTAAAAAGATGCTGCAAATACCCCAAAGTTGCATTGCAGGAAGAATTTAATATTGCCAAGAAAGGATGCAGAGTTCTACGGAGCCCTGCAATTTTTTTGGTTACACATCACAGGCAGTTAGGGACTCATTAGGATGTTGCTGAAGGTGTTTTCCAATGCATTTTACTAACACATAGAAATGTAATGGATTAATGGAACTATTGCCACACTACTGCTGATTCCCCAGGTTCTTTTCCTTGTGGAGTTGTGTTATCCATGGCACTCAGAATGTAAAATGTGAGCGTTTTGCTGCAACTTCACATAAATCCTGTAGAAATGAGAAGTGAGAAGGAAGTGAGGTATCATAGCTCCTGTGTACATGTGAATATTCTTTGTGGTCCTTACAAGATGGAAGGAAGCGTTGGGTTTTGGGTTGAGTAGGTTTCTATGTTTCTATTTCTATAAAAAGAAAACTGGGAAAGTGCAAACTATGGATTTCTAATCTTTCTAATCTATTGGCTTTCTAATCTTGATATTTTTTAATTCTAATTTATCTTGTCACATCTTGATTTTACTAATTTGCATTCTTTCTTACTTTTGCGTATGCATTTCTTTTATCTGCATTCTTTTCACTCTTAATCTTTAATTTATTTCTCCCCAAAAATATTTTTTCTTATCATAATTTCTTCCTTTTTCTTTCTTTAATGTATTTCTCCTGGCATAATTTGGCTCCATCTTGGAGTGTTAGCACAGACAGATCACCAGTTCCACCTAATTGCCCAGATAGAGCTGTTTAACAAAATTAATAGTATTGATTTACAATATGATATTCAGATGTTCACTAAGCCTTGCTAGAACCCAGTTAGAATTACAAAAGATTTATTTTTAAAAAAAAAGTTGCAAGGGGAAAAATTAACTAAATTGCTCTTTTCCATTTTCCTATGAACACCAGGTATTAGCATAATTTTTGAGAGAAGATGTATGAGCAAAGCAAAGAGTATTTCCTATAAAAATTCATGTGTGGAGCAGAAATTTGCTGCAGAAATGAATGCCTGTCTTGTTATCTCTAATTCCTCTGTATCTGGCTTGGGAGTGGAGATGAAGAGCTCAGAGCAGCATCATTTTCAGCTGGTTGTGGAGGCCTGGGGGAGGAAAAGGAAGAGCTATTCTTCTGTGTAGCTTCTGTAGCCTTTTGTGAGGACCCCGAGATGCATCAGGTTTTCTGTGATCCCAACGCACCCACACTTACAAAGAGTGGTCCCTCCCCCCGTGTGCCTCAGTGTCCTGGGGCAGACCCTCAGCTGCACTGCTCTGGTGCCTGTTGCAGTTTTTGGCTTTTTATGCCTTTAATTGAGTGACACACAAACCTGGACTCAAGCCTTCACCACCAAAGGCTTTCAGAAAATCTGGGAACAGCAGCTCTGTGGAGCTTTCAGGCTTTTGTCTCTCCTGCAGCTTCAGGTGCTGTGCACAGAATCACACAAGCACAGTCAGATCCTGGTCTTTGGAAGATATTTATGCCAATTTTTTGGACAAGTTACACTTGTTGGGCTGGATAAACATATATTTTCTATGAAATGCAGCCAACGGTTTAAATATTATTGAGTCAGTACAGTCCCATTCAGCAGTGATACAAGAATAAAATTAAGCGTGTGATGAAAAAACAGGACACTGCATTTGTGTCTTTCTTTTCCACTAAAGAGAAGTAAGGATGCAGTGTGTGATTTCAAAGACCTGTGACTGAAATCAACTCTTTTGGCTTAAACTCTTCTTTTGTTTTACTTTGAAGATATTTATTTTTAATTATGCATGAAAGTGCAGGTCTTTGTGCTCTGAAATCTTTAAGAGTGCCCTTAGAATTTGTCATAGTAAAGTTCTTAGATCCTTTGCAAGTGCCCAGGCATTTTCTCATATTTAGAATCAGAGTTTTAGCAATGTTTTCTGTCAAGTGAAAGGCATGTCCCATACAGCTAACTTTGTCAGCCCTCAGCTCGTGCCAGGAAGAAAGCTTTTCCGTGCTACACAGGAATCATCTTTAACTTTTATATTTACTTAAAAGCTTACCCATCTGCTCCCAGTTCTGCTGGTTTCCCTTTGAGCTGTGATTGCTGAAGGCCAGTGGGTGTAGTGGTGTCAATCAAGTTGGGCACACAAGAGCCCCTCTGCCTTTCTAGAGGTTTCATTTACCACTCTTAGATGAATGCTCTGAATGGTTTAAAACTTTGGGACTGTGGATGAAATCCTGGTTTCATTGGAGTCAATAAGTGATCCCTGTTCATTTATATTAGATGAATGAGATAGAAAAATTAGATAAAAAGATTATATTGTGGTTCTCTTGCTCTGAGCTGTACAGATAACAGTTAAGCTGAAATGCTCAAGACCAATATAGCATTCTTGGTACTCTGGAGTTAGCACAACAATTTCAGAAGGCATCTAATAGTCTGCATGAAGAAAGGCAGAGAAAATGTGGTAAGAAAGAGGAAGTATTTATGTACATTTTTATGGTTTATCTTGGCAAATTTTTGCTTATGATTTTCTCTAATTTTTTCTCTAGATGTGAGCTCTTGCATGCCTACATATAAAGACACAGCTAGCCTACATACAAATTTCCAAACTGATGCTACATTCAAAATTGTTGAAGCAAAAAGACAGACTATCTTTATCTCTTCACTCCTTTGGAATTTGTATTTTAAATTCTGCCTATCTATATATTTGTGTGCATCTATTACCTTTTCTCCACAACTTTAATAAACCTAGCTGATCCTGACTAACAGGTGTCTTGGGAAGGTAAAATCCTGCCCCTGTTCAGAGAGGAAAATGCAGCTGTGAGGCCAATCCCCACCATAGGTAGGGCACAAGTGCATTTAAACAGGACCTCTCAAGGAGCTGGAAACTGGGAGTTTCAAACAACCCACACAAAACCATTGACTACTATCAAAACTAGCATGGCCCTAATTTTCTTTTTAACCTCACCTCTACTGCATATGACTTAGGCATAGCTTCCACCACTTTAAAATAACTTTCACCACTTTTCACTACTTGAAAAATGTTCTTTAAAGTAACTTTCACCCCTTTTCACCACTTGAAAAACGTATTTGGAATAGATGAAGTTTTTAGGTTATTCATTCTGAAAAGTTTTTTTTTGTAATTACATTGCAAGCCAAGGAACTCTAATAACATTTAAAGGACATCCATTTTCTATTTGATGCAAAAAAAGAATGAATATACTTAAAAATGCCTATGTCAAAATGTTAAGAAAGTGCTATATGTGTTTATATGAAAATGCTTCTTATGGGTTTTTAATCCATGTGTCTGTAGCATGTTATTATTCATTCTTCAGCTGGAGTTTGCTTTTAGGAGGAAAAATCATTAGATATTTTTTCAGTGATAGCAGAAGATTGGTATTTAAAGCCAGAGGAAGTAAGTGGATTATATACAGCAATTTTGTTGACAAGTAAGGGAAAAAGAAGACCATAAGGACTATATTTGAAGTCCTGAGAAGTTTTTTTTTGGCATTGAAGCTCATTGTGATCTCCATGTAAAAATGGGACAATTTTCTACCACTCTCTTTCTTCATGACCCAGTAAAATAATTGCCAAAAACAATTTCAGGGTACATATTTCTGAATCTTCAGATTTCCATCTTTTTCTGTGAGGTACTGTGCTCCACAGATGCAAAGGGTAATTTCTCAAAAAGAGAGAGAGGGGGAGCAAGAGCTGTGCAGGGCAAGAGCAATAACTTCATCTTCTCTGCCTTGCTTAGGAACACACACACAAAAGTCTCCTGGACTATATATGTGTGACTCTGTTTTGAATTTAGTCTCTCCTTGGCTTATGATCCAGTTTTATTAATGAATTTAATGCTGCTTATCAGAAACAACCAAATACCTTGTAAAGTCAGTATCAATACTGGTTGGCAGAAAAAAACTTCAGTTCTTATTAAAGTAAATTAATTTGTGATGAATGATGACTATTATGAATAATTTTTTGTAGAACAATTATTCATATTCTGGAGTGTCTCTGAAGATAAGCTTTTTTTCTTTGGAGACAACTATTGCACTTCACCCCCAATTTTGTTCTTTCTTTGTCTTCCTAGTTCCATATTGAGTGATCTGACATGGACCCTTTAACTTTCTTCTCTTTTCTAGCCTTTTCTGTGTAAAACTATGTTGAAGGTTGACTTCTAGCTCCAATTACCTCCATGAAAAATCAAAAATTGAGTGGTGGAATTAGCACCCATGCTTAACAATCACAGATTGCCTTTTGCTGATATCTAACATTGATAAAAAAAAAGAAGTAAAAGCACCTAGTTCCCTGTTCTGTATAAAAAGCAGTGCAGAGCTACTTATTCTGCCCCCAAATAGAATTTTGGTAATTGCAATTTTATTCTTCTTCCCTCACTGTGTCCGAATGGAAATAAATTTCATGACCCTTTTGCTTGCACAGATTTCTCCCTCATGGCTACACTGCCTTTATTTTCATGATGAAAATGTAGAGTAAATGTTGTGTTCTCTCTTTCCTTATCCCTGCCAGCCTAACTTCTGCCCATGTGTTTGGAAAAGGAAAAAAAATCAATCAGTGACTGCGTGGGAAGGGTGGGTGGGAAGCTTGAAATGAGGTAAAAACTCAATATATTCCAATTTAGTTGCTCCAGATTTGTTCAGTGCCTTCCAAGCCCATGCAGAGGATGGATTCATCCTTCCCTTAGAGAGAACCTCCCTGACTGCAGTGTTTATTTCTCATATAATCAAAAGGGGTTTGGGTATAGGTCATACTTTTCATCAGTTCTGAAACTTTCTAAAGAAAAGGGATGTTTTCTTAAAATTTTCTTTGTTTTTTTCTAATATATGATTCCTTTTGCTTGTAAAACAATTTTTAGAGGAGATTTTTCAACAGAGCAAAATACTTAGCATTCAGTTAAGATTTTAAGTAGCTCTTTGCTTTTGTTAGAACTGTGCTGCTGCTCTAATTAAAAACATTAAACTCTTCTCTTTTAGGGGGAAAATGTAGTTTACAATGTCAAGATTCAGTAAGCTAATCATAAGATTATGCAGGAAATATAATGAAAAGCTATTAAATCAAGCATTTTTCTTACAATATCTCATGCTGTGAAGTTGTCAGTATATTCTATAAAGGAAATATTAATACAAAATTGATGGCAGTTAAAAGTGAAGAATTATTTCAGAGTAGGTTTCTTGATGGCAAAAAGAAATAAGCCTTTCAGATATGATATTATTAATACATGCATCTTATCAGAATGCTACCTGTTAATGTATATTAACATTCCATTTCTTGGAGTAATTAAAAATATTTATAGAATTATATCAGTGATATTTCACTTCTCTGTCAATAACTTATAATTGAGGTTAGCTTGTCTCAGTAATAATACTTCTCGTTATTTACTAATTTCTAACTAATCAAATATTTCATAAATAAAACAGACTCACTAAACATCACATGTAGACCTCAATCCTGATCTCATTACTTTGGCAGAAATTCTAAATTATTTGCCTGAGGTCAGCATGAATTGCTTTTCCAGTTCCATGTACTTGGCAATTTTATCTCTTCCTGCTAAAAGGAACCAAACCAATAAGTTTTTAATGATCTGTCACTTATTAGCAGAAATATGGAAGTAGAAGACAAACACTATTTATTATTACCATAACCAAAATATTGCCCTGAACCATCCTTGAAACGTTTAGAAGGCCATGAAAATAAAAACAGAGCAATGACATTTATGTATATGAAGAGAGAAATATGTATTATGGGCAAAATATTAAAAATGGTTTTAGTTCTAGATTTTCCAGTAAATATTATTCAGTTAATTTAGAGACACCAAATTTTCTCTTTGGAGCTTGTAAATTGATAACCCACATACACAAATCCATTTGATTTATTATGATGTTGGGAATTACATGCAAAAGCCATTCAGGTTGTTGTGCAAAAGACATCTGGCACACTAAAAGCCATGGAGGTGGTGACAGGTACTGCACCACCCAGTGCCCAAGCAGCTTTGGATGGGTCATTCTTTTAGGAAGAATTTCATCACAAAAGGGGTGATTGGGCGTTGGAAGGGGCCCAGCAGGAAGGGAGGAGCCCCTCTGAGCAGTGCAGGGTGACATGGTGCAGGGCACTCACAGCTCTCTGATTCTCTTTGAAATTACCACACCCATTGCCCAGGGAATTTTGTCTTTTGAATGACTACGTCAGTTGTCAATATTTCATGTGTCCTTCAATGTGGATATTCATTTCAATGTCACTTGACATTAGCCTGAATACAAGTTCAGGATTATTTCCATGTTAAATGATCAAGCTTTACCTTTAAATAGTCCCCATTTTTGGTAATTTTTCTAACTCAAGAATTTCTTGCAAGTGTAATTAGAACAGAAGGCGTTGTATCACACTAGAGGGCATATTAATTATTATATGTATTTTAAAAATGTAGATATATTTAATCAACCCCAGATTATATTTTTATTCACTAAGAACTTAGACATTCAACCACTGACCAATTGTTAACATAATTGGAATCACTGGGATGTGCAATATTTTTCATATTAAAGTTTTTTCATTTTAAAAAGGTACTGAATCTGAACATTTGAGTCCATTGTAAATAATTAATTGTGGAACCATCACAGCTTTACTTTTGATGTTGTTTCTTTTCTGGTTTGTGATTACCTAATGAATAGTATTGTTTCTTTTTTACAATTAAAGCAATGAAGGGCCATGAAATTCCATTTCTTTCATCCCTTAGCATTTCCCCTGTGAGATTCTAGAAGCTGAGTGCTGTTAAAGCTGTATTTTGAAACTATTTGGGGACATAAAGGTGCACAATGTGATTTTTAAAATCTGGACAGTTATTCCCCTCTACTGGGAGGGAAAATGCTGGAAACTGGTGGGAATGTCATCATGACTTCACTCATTACTCATTAAGAAAAGTCTTCCCCGTGATTCCCGATGGTGTTTGTTTTGCCTTGTTTAGAAAATAATCACAGCTGCTGAGCTCAGCTCGTGGTATAAATCAATACTGCAGCTGCTGAAGCTTGGCTGATCTGTACCAGCTGAGGATTTGTTTTACTAAGTGTAAACTCTTATTGCTGTTCTGACGATCGTGTGTCTCCTGCCCTGGTTCAGGCTGCAGGTGACAGGTTCAGTGCCCAGTGGCTCAGAGCACTCTCTGATGACACGAGTGGGCTCTGGGTAACAGAGCATTAAAACTGACAGCTGACTTTCCAGAGCCAGGCTAAACGGGAGAGGCATGAATGGACACTGGTAACAACAGCTGGACTTCATGTACTGACATATCCAAATCCCTGACGCTCCTGTTTGCTGTGGATTTACAGCAGCATCAGTAGACTTTGAGTACCTCGCAGGATTCTCTTGAAACCAGTGTATAATTATCATCATTAGAATCTGTGAGATTAGAAACACGGTATTATAAATATTTACCAGTCCAGGCCCAAGTGACACAGGCATTCCTCACCTTGGTGAACACAGATTACGGAAGGAGAAAATAGTCTGAGAGCAGCAGGACAAACAGGCTGCTCTGCTCAGGTAGAGCTTGGCAAGGCTGCAGCACACAGGAACAGCGACTCCTCTCACATCCGTGCCCTCACCCTGTCCCATGCCAGCACAGGAGATGACCCTTCTATATTTTTAATGAGAAAAGAAGTTTATTCTTTGCATGTGCTGGTTTTTAGGGTTTTTTTTTGCTATGTTGTGCTCTTTTACCATTCCCTTGCCCAGCTCCTGTACAAGTGTCACTTCCATGATGAGTTTTCCTGGAGAATGAGGAGTAAAATGTGTAGGCTCTCTGTGGCACAATGAAAGCATGCATTTTTTTCAACTTATGCGTACGTAAGCCTTCTTTTGTGAATAAGACTCATAGGGTCAGATAATGTTTAAAGGGAAAGGCTTTATGTCTCTCAGGCCTGCATGTTTCCACATGGATGCTTCTACACACACACAGATTGAATTATGAACAGACCTATTAATGCTGGGATCACAAAAGGTCAAGTTTTGTCTTCTTTTACCTCTATTCAGAATTGCTTTTGAAAGGGGGGAAAAAAGGGATTTGCAGAAAAAAAAGATTCATGATGAAGAATTTTACACGTCTTTTTTTTCTGTCCTTTAGCAACATCTGGGAGTTGGAAAAAAAAAATTCTTATTATGTAAAATAGTCCAGGGGTATTGTATTACTAGATTTTAATATATCTCCTTTGGGTCACTTGGAGGGTTACCTAATGGAATGACCTGCTGCATAAGGAACAAAAACACCAAAAAGGAACTTTAGGAAAATATTCCTGCTACTATAATGGACATGTTTAACTGAAGAAAAATTGTCAAAGTATTCCAAGAAAGATCTTTAAATGTTGGTCGTCTTTTTTGAGGTTTTTTTTTCAGGAAAATCTTACATTGAAGTTGAACTCTTCCTTTAGACTACTAATTTGAAAAGTTATATTAAACTTTAATATCCACATCCACACAAAAGCAAGTCTTACAAAGTGCTCTGCCAGATCTCATCATAAGTAATATTTATATTACTTTCAAAATTTCTTTTGCTAGCAGAAAATCAAATAATCTTATTGAAGAGTACCTACTGTATTTTCATGTTCAATATCCAATGGTACAGAGTCCTGAAATAACTCTAATACCTAAATATATATTCTCCTATATTTTCTCCTATGTGTTCCACAGAAAACATACTTGAGAGAACTGAGGAAACAGGAGATGCTTTTAAGATGGCAAAAAGTTAATGTTTTACCCTAAAGCTCTGCATTGCTTTTGGTACCGTTTTGGGTATGTGTTTGCCTGTGTGCATCAGTGCAAATACTTGCAAGAAGAAGTATTTATGTTCACCACTATTCCCTTTCTGTAGTGCTAAAAATGTATTTCTATGTCTGCTTATATTTGCAAAAAATGATACAAAACATCCTGAGGAAGAAAAATGCACTAGTGATATAAAATTTCTGAGTGTAATTAAGGCTGGACATTAATCCTAGAAGTCCAGAGAAACCTATTGAAATTAAGGAAATGGATAAGATGATAAATTAAATACATTAATAGAAAAGGTGATTCACATGGAAAGAATCATTGGCATTATTTTTACACTTTATGAATTACCTACCCAAAAATCATCAAAATGATCTAGGAATCCTTATAGGCTGAAGTAAATGAGATTAATGGAGGGAAGTCAACTTTGACACTGTATAAAATTAGGAAAGAAAATGATAGCAAAATATTGTAATGCTGTTATAGCAACATTACCATCTGAAGCTTCTTTTTCTTTTTCCACAGGCTTAGGAAAGAAAGCCATAGTAAAAAAAGGCTTAAAGCTTTGTCGTCAAGAAGAGTACAGATATTTTATTTAAAGTAAAAATAACAACTCAGGTGGCTCAACTCAGATGAAAATAAAACATTATAAAAACACCCATGCATAAATTAGATAAACAACAGGATATCGACACAAGGCTAATTACATTTTTTTCCATTCTGAGTACTTAATGAAATTCCAGAACTCACTTTTGCAAGTTGTCCCTGAGTCCTGTTACCTTTGTGTTGTGGCAAGGGTCAGAGCCAGAGACAGCTGGGCTGGACTGGGTTGATGACTATGTAGCAATGCTCATATTCTTTTTGATATGCAGGAATCACTAAGTTTTGTGTTTTCTTAATTGACGTATTTTACTTATAAGGGAATGGAATAAGGCATATTAATGCAGCAATAAAGAAGAAGAATCTGTTCAGACAGTTGGAAAACATTTTCCTTCAATATGTGTTACACTGTCCTTTAAAAAAAAAAAGGCAGAGTAAATAAACCTGAAAAGTCTCATGCAGTTCAGGACTTCATGGCTGCCTTGCTGGTGTGAATTTGGTTTTGTGTGTACAGACACCCTCTGCAGCAAAATCATGTGATTGCCCACACAATAGACAGCTATAACTCCTTAGCTGCCATGCACAATCTATCCCAGTTATTTCTCCTAAGCCATTAAAACTAATGGCATATGTAATCTCATTTTCTTTGAGTTAGATGCACAATTACTCATGAGAAATGAATTTAGGAATACAAACAGAGACAGCTGGAGGCATCAGTTCAAACACTCTGTGGTCCCAGTATTTTGTGTTTGTAAATGTAAAGCTCACATTTCCGAATAAGATACAAAATTTTACATTTCCATACTAAAACATAACTCCTTAATTGTGTTCCTGTGCTTAAATTATATAACAGGGGTGTGACTGGTAAGACTGCAATTCTGAAACCTGAAAGTTCTGCAACCAAAAGTTGTGAGAGCATTTGGGCTGGTGTTTTTGTAAGTACCCCTCTTTTGAACAGCCTGCTGATGTTTGCCCTTTCTGGAGGCCAATTCCATTAGCATTTCTTAGTGGTTTACAAAATTGAACATTATGATGGTGATGATCACACAGTTAACATGATCAGCTTTATTTAACAACCCCAAGAATGCAAACTCTAAACTGTAATTATGTGGTTACTGTGTCTGTCAGATGCAAACACTGCCCGCTGGAAAGGCTCCCTTTATTTTGTTCTAAGGACATGTAGGGTAAGCTTGATACTTGAAAGCATGGCAGTGATGATTTTTACTGTATTTAGATCTCTTCTGTTCTTCCTTGATTTGAGATATTCTCTTGTCCTTCCCAAATTCATCAAGAATATATACATATAGCTCTTATTATAATGAAAATATGGCATGATATATGTATCAAAATATTGAAAATATTTTAATGAAAACTGGAAGAGTATGTGCTAAATATCATTAAAGAAAGGTATTGCTAATAGATATAACTTCTCTGGAAGTTAAAGAACTCTGGTTTTGTTTTTAATTTGAATTTATGCCATTTTTCTGTGAATACAGAGATTGTAAATTACAAATTGTGGAAGTAATGATTGCGTTTTTTCCAGTTATTAAAGATCATTATAAGTGTATAATTACTGGTGATATATGTGATTGCCTACAAAATGCAAAATAGAGGGGGAGGAAAACTATGTTTATTCCTTGCATTTGCTACTCTTAATCGTGGTTTTGCATACAGTTACCTCTTTTTCTCTGGAGGCATAAAAACATAACCATGCATCTATATTAGAAATTCATTTCTGTATAGAAGTTACACATTTGAATTATGTGTCCTTCCCAACCTGGAACAGTAAATTCCCACAGTTCTGTAGGTTTGTTTTGTATCCAGAGTACGTTTCAATACTGGTATGGTCTCATAACTTATCTTGGCTTCTGTTTGGTAATATCATATACACCTCTATGAATTTGGAAGTGAATTTGTTCAAAATTAGGCAGCGCTCCTCATCATTTGGGAGAAGGGCTTAGAGAGGGTTTGTAATAGTTTTTCACTTGAAGTTGTTAAAATATATAAAAGTTGTCAAATAATTTCACTTATTAGTTTGAAAGTCAGTGAGCAGTACATATATATATATACTTACTGAAAATTCTGTGAAATTAAAGAGTACTGCCCCACATGTTTTCCCAGAACATTAAAAGAACTGCTTGAAGTTCTATAGTATTCCACAAACATATTAATACATCTGGGAAAATACAGTCCATTAAGCTGTCCTATAATCAACCTTCCTTTGACAGATAGATATTCTATGAAATTATTTGATCAATAGCACTTTAGATGTGGATATGTCTATCCCCTTTAAGCAGTGGATAGATGTGGGAGAGCTACAATAACTCAGGGTGAATTTTACAAAACAAGGTTTGCTCTGCAGTGCTTGAACAGTGCTAGATTTCTGCTATGGAGTTTATCAAGCTCAAGTGAAGAGAATAGGAGCATTTTTCTGGGTTTAGGTCAACTTTACGGACAGGGTGGGAGCAGTTTTGTAATTTGCTGTCCTACCTTTCAGCTTAGCCTGACTTCTGTTCTTTCAGCAGTTTCATTGCTGTAGTGAGAACTCTAAATCTTGTTTCTGTAACTCTCGCATAATGGCAGAGCTTGTGTCTTATTTTGCTTTCTTCAATCTTCCACAGAGAATATCCAAGTTTTAGATATTGTTTCCTATGGCAAATGATTGTACTGAATACTGGGCATTATTTATACACCTACAGGAAGCC
This sequence comes from Promerops cafer, assembly GCA_013398275.1. Lineage (NCBI taxonomy): Eukaryota > Metazoa > Chordata > Aves > Passeriformes > Nectariniidae > Promerops > Promerops cafer. The sequence continues at coordinate 385,378 of VZSE01005855.1, read as the reverse complement.
TACAAAATTCCTTGTTATCCCTCAGGAAATCAACTTGCCATGTGATCTATCTCTTCCAGGAAAGCCTAGTTCTAAAAGCAGATTTTTTCCTTTTGCTATTATGGCATTTTGCTATATCACAAACTGTAGTTACTTCAGACTTTGTTTTGAAGAAGCTTCATTTCTTGACTCGAGAAGACAACAAAAGTTTTATGCAGGTCAGAACGTGGCAGTGTTGTTTGACAGCTGTTTCTGGTGAAGTCTCCAGGAGCAGGTACTTAGTAGTGAACACTCAGACAGTGGAGATAACCTCCTTATTTCTGATCATAATGCTCAAGCTAAGCTGTAACAGGGAGGGAAATATTTTTTATGTGAGGTGTTCCTCAGAGTTAAAATCAATCACAGGTGCTCAGTTTTGGTGTTTTCCTTCATATTCAGGGTTTAAGAAACTTTCCAGAGTGAATAAGGAAATCTGTGACAGTGCCTATCAGAACAAACCTGGGAACATCTGAGGAATAGAGAGTGCAGATGTTGCAAGTTAATATATCTGGTTATTTTGTTTGCATTATTTCTTCATGCAATTGTGGCACCTGCAGTGCAACACAGACTGGAAATTAGACCTGTGCTGTCATAGCTGGATATTTGTTGCAAATAAACAAAATCCATAATAAGAATTTATTCTTTATAGCTATCCAGAATGATAGATATCCAGATGATATCTTTATAGATATCCAGATGATACTGATTCCTGAACTAATCAGTAAGAAAATAAGCCTACAGTTATTTTTTAAATTTTGCGATGACTTCAGTGTACCTCTGTGTTATGCCTGGTTTGAGTGTGAATATTCTTACAAAAATTTTAACACTCTCTGTCAAAAGCTTTTTTTTTTTTTTTTTTTTTTTTTTTTTTTTTTGTCAGGGAGGACTTCTAATCTCAAAACTGTACAAGGAGATTATCTGCCAGCAGGAAACTTCTTTGCTTTTTCTGTTTCTGTGAACATTTAGTCTTTGGAAAACTTGAAGTGATCAATCAGAAAAACCCACCATCAAAAACATTTATGATTTTGTTTTGTTTCAGGATTGTAGTCTTCTGAGGTATTTATGATGGGGACATTGTAATATGCTGAAAAAAAATTCACATTATGAACATGAATCCCAGATTGAACAAAATATATTTTACACAAACATCAGCACTACATTTTTGGACTTGTTTATGGAACACAAGAGAATCCTGCTATTGACTTTAGTAGGAATAGGGCTTGAGTAGCTTTAGTTTAAAATATCATGTACATGCGCATGTTCAAGCACTGTACTTCAATTAGAATTTTTTTCAAAATTTATTAAAAATATATCCAGTTATAAAAATGTCTTCTATCAGACTTGCATGTTGCAAAAACCAGTCTCAACATATGTGTTTTCAAAATGTTTTTCTCTTCAGAATCTTTTCCATAGAAAATTAAGAAAACTCTCATATAAGGATTATTCAGGTAGCTAACACCTCACAGGGTCAACTGTTTAATAATTTTAAAAAGGTGGGTGGGTGGATGAGGAAATGTAAGCCAAGTTGCTAAATGAGATGCTTATTTATTGGGTTTTGGGGCAAATTTGACCTCTGATTTATGGCTGCTCTTTATGCCATTGTTGTCTGGTTCATAGTTATTGCTTCGTATGTTACAAAATAGACGCAAGGTAAAAAGTTTATTTCACTGTGCATTCCCCTCCCTCCCTCCAGCCCCCAGTAAATTCTTGTCTAACCACTTCCCCAACACAGACACATCTGGCTATTCATCCCAAATCGTCACTGAATCGAGCATTGTGTGTGTGCAGACTGACTCTAATTAGATCATACACGACCAAACCATTCCACAGGTGGAGCAGCGTTTGGTGTGGTCAGAAAAGAGGGAGAGAAAGGAGGAGCACGGCTCCCAAAGCATTCCTGTCATAAGTGCTGTGCAGTGCAGCCCCTGTAATCCTCCCGAGCCTGCTCTCACAGGTTGGAGTGTGCTCAAGTGCCAGTGCTTCTCTGGAATGCCAAGACATTAGCTCATGTCTGCAGGGAACAGGCATCCTGCTTTGGAGAACAGGGATCCTGCTTTGGAGAACAGGGATCCTGCTTTGGAGAATAGGGATCCTGCTTTGGAGAATAGGGATCCTGCTTTGGAGAACAGGGATCCTGCTTTGGAGAATAGGATCCTGCTTTGGAGAACAGGGATCCTGCTTTGGCTCTGGGATCCGGCGGTTTGGCTCTGATTTCCATACAAAGCATCTTCTTTTGTGTGACATTAAAGGATAGTTATAGCTACACAGAGAGGTTTAGGTGAACTCCAAACACCCAGAAGCTGTAGAGTTTAGTACCAAATTTCATAGCTCTTTGTGTAGCAAGGCCTGCACTGCTTATCTGGGATTCTTCATCAAGAAGTGGCATTGTTTCATTAATGTTATTATTGCACTGACTTTAAATTTTGATTAGCATTTCCCTGCAATGGCCTGATTCTCCTCATCAATTACAACTGAAAAGTTAAACTTGGAACATATAGCTGAAAGAATCTAGACTTCCATTCAGAAATGGAGTTCACTTTTTCTGTTTTAATGCACATACAAATATGTATATAGATTTGTGCGTGGTATGCAATAATTTAAAACAACAAAGTAATGGTTTACATCCTACTTTCATAGTTTCCAGTTCTGAAATACATTGGAAGATTGTAAACTGCCCTTCAGGCCTGAATTTTCACTTTGTCTATATAGTTATCTCTGAAGAATAAACGTTCTGTGTGGTCTGTGTGCCTGTTTTGGGTTGTGTATTTCACCTTTTACAGAAAACTGTCCTTTAAACAAGTTTTACTTTAAATGAATTTGTTCTATAGGGAGGGATTTAAACACACAATTATGCTCTGGATCAGGGATGTTTGAAGGACTGCACGAAGTGTTTAAATTTTCTTCTGAACCAAAAAGTATATTTAAAAGATCTAGATTTTTGTCGTTCTTGTGCTCTGTGGTCATTGATATAGAAAATAGTCTGGATCTTTTCTGAATACATTAGGCTCTGTCTAACAGTAGATGGATTAATTTTATCTAATTTTTCTTCTTCCTGGATGCTGTAATCTGGAGGGAAAATAGAGACATAGAAAGAAAAACTAAATTGGTTAGAATGAATATTTGTTATCCCTCTCTTAAAAGAATCATTTTATTAACTTCAGTGATAAACGTTACAGAGCTCTCAGTATGTGGATCATTGTGGCAATAATACAGCCATATTTGACTCAAGTGCTTGCAGGAAGCACTCCCCAAGTGCTCTGCACGGGTTTTTTAGCAGTCCTATCTTCCCTCTGGAGATAATCCTTTGGGTCCTTTGGTCTGGGAAGGATCAGGGTGGTCCTAAGGCTGAGCACACCTCCTTGTTTTTCAGCCAGAGCCATTTCAGGTTCTGAGATGTGCTGGTCTAAGGCACGGCTATGGCTGTCTTTTGTGAAGTGATGCAAAATAAAATCACAGGGTGCACACAACTGAAATGTAGTTCTCATTTTGGTATGTTTGAAAATGAAAAAAAAAAAAAAATTAAAGAGTGCAAAGTGTGAGCATTGCATTTATGAAAGGCAGTGCTGTGCACAGCGATAATCCTTATCTGTAGAACATCTAGAGGTGTCAGCATTTATATGCTGATATTTGAAGCTCAGTGCTCATATAGAGAAAGCTCCAAATTTGTGTTGGCCTTGCATTGCTTCAGTCATTCTGCTTAAAACACCATTATGAAGTTTTTTCATATGAAAAGGAAATAGTTGCTCTGAGCCTAAACTATGAGGTACAGAAGCTAAAATTTGTGAAATATCTTCTGTATTTAAGGAATGTTAGGCTCACGTAACTGACGTAATTTAGAATATCTATCTCATAAAGAAGCAGCCTCTTTACACTTGCTATTTTTTTATACAGTAGTATAGTACTTTGTAAGTGAACCAAATATTAGGAATATTTTAATGACAACTTTTGCTTTCAATAACAACATCTATGGCATTTCAAACCCATCCTTACTTTCTTTTAAGCCAAAAAGTGTTGGAGAAATTCTAGGAGTTTCTCAGATAGTGTCTTTGTCTAGCAAAGACTCACCCAGAGGCTCCAGAGAGCAAAGGAGTGAATGCTGCTGGTCCTTCAGCACTCAGTGCAGTTTGGTAGGTTGTGTCTGGCTGGCTCACATGTGATCTGTGGGCAGAATATCTTATTTGTGGTTGGAGAAGCTCAGGAGTCTTGCTGCTCAGAGGAAAGGAATCCAGTCCCAAGACTGCAGGGTGAAATTGAGTATGGAAAGTGGAAATGTCTGAGATGTTTGCCTCGACAGTGCTTCTCTAGATCTAAATTAAAAGGTAGATGCAGCCAAATGATTACTGAGAATGAATTGTTTAATTTGCATCCTTAACTTGCATATATTTTTGCAGGTATATGAAGGCGATGAAGGCACGGGGGAAGTACTTCTCTATTAACAGGGAAGAACTAGGAAATTATTCTGAGAATCAATCCAGATCTATTACGAAAAGACTAAGTAAGTGATGACTTTAAATTCAAGTATTATCTTGTTCAGAATTAAGTGATTTTAGGTTTTCACTCAGAAAAAATGGGTTTTTACAGCCTTGGTTGTTGACTCCCAGGATTCCCACAGGGCTCAATGTCCAGGGCCTGTCCCACATCAGAGGCACGGTGACGTCCCTTGTGCAACTGGACACGTGCCAGGTAGAGCTGCAGGACTCGCTGTGCTCAGACACCTGAGACCCAGCCACGACCCTGATGTGCAGGAGAATCCTCTGAGGAGCAGTAACAATGGCACCAATCCCTGGTACAAGCTTGCACTGGCATTTCTCCTCTGTAGGTAGTTAAGGACCATAACGGGCTTAGCCCCTCTCAACATGCCTCTGAGTCAGAGAGCAGCTGATTTATCTCCTGCCATGTTATCTTAGCTCATTCCTGACATAGCCAGCATATTTTGTGGTGAAAACATGCAAAAAATCTCTTTATTCCATCCCTTCTCTGACCAGATGGTCATATAGTATCACTTTCTTAATTAATTGGAATTTTGTATCCAGAGATGAATGTGTTCAGTTTTGAAAATGTTTGTATTTCTTGTGCCTCTTTGTGCAACAGCTTTTACAAAAGTGACAAATTATTTACACATTCATGATAACCATAATGCTTTCTTCTTGTATGTGGTAATTCTGATAGTACTTCCTATTCTGTAGCCAATTCTCATGCAGAGACATCTGAAAACTACAGAATCAGTCAGATTTTGTCAGTTCAGGCACAGAGTTGGTCAGACTCCAACTTCTGTGTAAATTTTCATATTTTCTGTAAGTAGATGTCTTTCCTTAGTCATTGTTAGATCTGTAAAATCTGGCTCTAGGGAAATTTGGTAGAATCTCCTCTAATCTGATCTATGTTCAGGTATGAATACTGAAAAAAAATAGAATTAATAGACACATTAAAGAATTAAATTTTGGATCAAATTGCTCTTGAAACACCATAATTCATAAGAGCTAGCTAGTGATCATTCTAGCTTTATGTTAAAAAATCAACTGCTTCAAAAGCAGTTGATAGAATCTGTCCCCATTCCGGGAGCTCTTTACAGAAAATCTCTTTAAGCTCATGACAAATTTCATTTTTCTGCCTGGGAGTGTTTTTCAGCAGTGTTCATTTCTGGCAAACAACAAAATTTTGTCCAAAATTAATTTTTAAATTTCATTCAGGGCTATATCCACATTTGAGTTTAAACTAATTATGAATGTAATTTTTGTCGGTAGCTCTGTTTCGTGCTTCTTCCAAATCAGGTGTCTATGGGAATATTTATTTTTAGCCAGGTCAAAATACTAAATGGTTGTCTAACAGACAAAGCCCAGGTGAACTGAAAAGTGACACGTGAGACCTCCTAAGTCAATTATAATGAACAGTATACTCTAAATGAGATCTGTTGGGAGGGGTAAAATAATCTAATAAACAAATACTTTAAGATATTTGAAAGCAGCTTCTTGCTGAATTCAACAAATATGCAGTAATATCAGAAAGAAATTGTAGCTATGCTTTTAAAATACGATGTTTGTGATGTCTTGGGCTCTTCAGCCCTTCACCCGTGAGGCTCTTTGTTTCATTCTGCTGGTCCCTTTGTTTTGGTTTATGGAAAACACTTTACCCAGTCCATTGTTACAGTGCTTTCATGGAGTGGTTGATCAGTATTTTCAAAATTGTTTTGGTAAACAATTTTACATGCCTTACTTCTGTAGTTTAATTTGTTTTCTCTAAACTGAGATTAACCACTGAGAGCTCCACCATTAGTGTCATATTTATGTCCACAGTTGACCAACCTAGTGGCACTCTGCAATGGCTGAGAGAATTGGGATTGTTCAGCCTGGAAAAAAGGCTTTGGGGGTAATAGCAGCCTTTCCAGGACCTGAAGGGAGCCTGGAGGAAAGCTGGAGAAGGACTTTTTACAAGGGCCTGTTGTGACAGGACAAGGGGGAATGGCTTCAAACTGAAAGAGAATAGGTTTAGGTTAGATATTGGGAAGAAATTCTTCCCTGTGAGGATGGTGAGGCCCTGGCACAGGTTGCCCAGAGAAGCTGTGGCTGCCCCATCCCTGCAAGTGCCCAGAGCCAGGCTAGATGGGGCTCTGAGCAACCTGGGATAGTGGAAGGTGTCCCTTCCCATGGCAGGGGAATTGGAACTGGATGATCTTTAAGATCCCTTCCAGCCCAAACCATTCCATGAGTCCAGGATTCTACGAAGTAAGAACCACCTTCTGAGGTGAAATAAGTTCATTTACAAATCATGCCTTTTTATTTGTGATGAGGCTTCCAGGAATTATACTGTGAAAATGCATTATCTGCCAGATTCCATTAGTTTCATCCCAGGTTGTTTCTTTTTGTCAATTTTTCACCATTGCCTGGTTTCTGTTGCTGCTCTTCATTTTTGCAGTAGTTTCCCCTATGGTGTCTTACTAAGAATTTCACTGGGGAAATTTTTAAACTTTGCCACTCTTAATATCGATTCTGCCCTATCAGTACTGTAAAGAGTGGAAGTCTATTCTTGTAGGTCTTTAGTGTCAGGCTTGTTTTAAATAGCTCTGCTCAAAATCATGTTGCATGACACACAACATTGTGTGCTGGATTGTTGCCACTATTGATTGCCAGTATCTGGGTTTGCTTGGGCTGGGGATGGTGACGTGAAGGGTCTGCACACTTAGACAAACCTGTTTCACACTCAGCAGAAACCCAGAGCTTTCAAATGCTTCTCGTATCTCAGAGGGCAAAATCATTTGGTGACTATCAAATCCTAAATTGCTCTTTTTGGACAGAGAACAGGACACCACATGTCCATGATGTGAAACTGTTAAGGTGTGTTTAGCAGTAAAGATACCCTTCATATAAATACTTTCAGATGCTTTAAGGGACTGTTCATCATCCTCAGATGCTTCAGAGCCCAGAAAGGTGGCTGTGCTCAGAATTTTGCCCAGAGATTCCTATAGAAACCCCAATGTCTACTAGAAGTACAATCCTCCCCTTGGAATGATACCCATCACTTCACAGATTTTGTGTATTAAAGAATCCCTCGTATTAGTGCGTATGCATTTAAGAGAAAACAAACCTGCTGCTTTGCTTTTCAAATTACACCTGATTTGTTCTACTTTTATCTGCTAGATTAAACATTCCATTTTATGGGGAGCCAGTGCTCCACTCAGAGTCAGTGCAGCCCATGCTTTTGTAAGTGAATGATCCCACATTTTACAGGAGGAGTCTCTGGGGACAGACCCCTTGTTTCTCTTGTTGAAACAATAGGGATTGCTACCTATCAGCCCTTCTGTTCCTGGGATCTGTGAGTTTATTAAGGTTCAAAGGAAAGATTATTTATTTATTTTCTCCACACATAAAAGACACATAAAACAAGTTGTAAAAATAAAGCAGGACCTCTATGATCTTATTTACACTTTGATCTTTTCTTGATGGTTTCTTGAAGTTCATGTCAGCTTCTTGGCTATTCCGTGCGCCATCTTCCCCTGCATGTTTCCTTGCTGGTGTGTTTGCTTTTATCAACGTACCTTTGATTTCCCCTCACGGTTTGCTCCAACTCTTCTTGCTTTTGGAAACATTTTAATGCTCGCCATCTTCAGTGCCACACTCACTGTGAAAAAAGTCTAGCAGGGAGACAAGGAGGCATTCGGTAATCCCATACCTCCTCCCACTGGGGAGTTGCTTCTCCTCCCCTTTTATTATATATATATATTTTTT
>VZSE01005855.1:335587-377102 GCA_013398275.1 Promerops cafer | reverse complement strand
TTTTTTTGGCTGAGAGCTCTGTCTCTGTTACTGATTAAATATGATGTCCAGGATTTCCATAGTCCCAGTCTCTTGGCTGCTGTTGGAGATGTGGTTGCCAGTCCAAATGTTGCAGGTTGTTTCTTTGTTTGCCTCTGGGATTTCCTGTGCTCAGTGTAGATTTCTCTCCTGCTTTTTTCCTGAGTTTATTTTATCACAAATAAAACCAATTGTTTTTCCCTTAAGCTTTGGACCTCTAAGAATTATGCTGTCAGTCTTGAAGGGGTACTTTTATGCTTTTCCTATCTGTGTCCTATCTGTGTCATATATCCCATTATTCCAATGCTTTCATTATAATCAGATTAGTGTAAATATTTTTGCATGGAAATTATTTTTGCATTGAAATTTATGCTACAGTCCTCCTTATTTAAGAGACCATGATGGCTGGTTGAATTTTAGTTCCTGCTAATAGCAATGAAGTTCCTGATATAAACTAGGAAGCTGTCTGTTTATTTTCAATAAAAAGAGAGAATGATGCAAAATGCCTTGTTTATCATAAAACCAGTGTGAATAGCCTCAGATTGGTGTTTATCTCAACCTATAGATTACAGAAAAATCCTAAACCACTACCTTAGACTGGATGGCTTCTAAAATCTCATTTCTTCTATATAAAATCAGAACCCATCTTAAACTGGTGGCTGAAGTAGCTGTTGTGGTTACTGAAATTTAAATTGTCATGCCTCCATTATCTAACTGGATGGAGGAAAATGCACTATCCATATTTTTTTTACTTTGTCTTATATATATATATATAAAAAATATACATGTGTATATATATAATATATATAATATATGTACATATATATTATATATAATATATGTACATATATATTGCATATATACATATATATATCATATGTAACTTAGTGATTCAACTAAACATAGAAAAATGTTTATAGAAAACCTCAGATTTCAAAGAGTATAATGCATTTTTTCATATTGCTACAGGCTGAAAAAGCAAGCAAGATTAAGTGAACAATAAATGAAACATCAAATATTTGGGTATTGTCTTTATCTTTCCATGATCAATCATTACGTACTTAAAATATATATTTGAACTTATTATTAATTAGTATTAATTCATAGGTATTGGAATACCAAGACAATTGGCATAACAATGTGGAAAACACTGTTTCGTGTCTAATTAGTCTCCAATATTTAATATCCAATATTTCCCATCAGCATGTGGATGGATTATTTAAAATACAAAAGCCTATATGTGCGTGTACATAAACCCTCCATTCTTGAGCTCAAATGAGAATTGATATTTAATATATATAAATTTTACATATTTTCCTACCCCAAAAGCCTTTCCACATTTGTTCCCAATGTACCTCTGCTAAATGTGATTAGGAGAAAATTCAATTAAGTGGTAAAATGGGGTGTGAGTAGATAAGATGGACATGATTACACACATATATTTCTTTTAGTGACAAATAAGTTTAAGGAGTCCCTGTCTTTAACACCTCATCCACATATTATTGCCCCCTTCTCTCAAATTATAGTAAGAGAATCCAATGCATCAGTTTTCCAGCCTGATTCTTTGCATGTCTAAAAGAACAGTTATGAAGGTGAAGATGTGAAGAACATATTGGAACTCAATATGTGGGTACGTAGAGCAGAAAGGGAGATGAGACTGAGGAAACTCAAATTATAAGTAACCATGCTTCGAGAGAGAGTAGTATTTGCAAAGAAATTGCCTTGTAGTCAGAAGATAGTGGTAAAAGGAAGAGGATTTAAGATCCAAAGAATCATTCTAGAGGATTTAAGATGCTCATAGAATCATAAAATGTTTTTTGGTTAGAAGGGATCTTAAAACTGATCTTGTTCCAGGGCCAGGGACACCTTCCACTACCCCAGGTTGCTCAGAGCCCCATCCAGCTCTTGAACACTTCCAAGGATGGGGCAGCCACAGCTTTCTCTGGGCAACCTGTGCCAGGGCCTCCCCACCCTCACAGGGAAGGATTTCTTCCCAATATCTAACCCAAACCTATTCTCTTTCAGTTTGAAGCCATTCCCCCTTGTCAGAAGTCCCTCTCCAGCTCTCTTACAGCCCTTCTCAGGACTGGAAGGCGCTACAAGGTCTCCCTGGACCCCCCTCTTCTGCAGCACAACCCCAACATTTCCAGCCTGTCTCCCGCCCTCCGAGCATCTCCGTGGCCTCCTCTGGCCTCGCTCCCGCAGCTCCGTGTCCCGGCACTGGGCACCCAGAGCCGGACGCAGCGCCGGCTGCGGTGTCACACGGGCAGGCCGGAGGGACTGTCGCCGAGCGCTGCCTTAGGGTCCCCATTAGCGCTGGGATGGCACAGCGCGGCTGGGTGCTGGCGCTGGAGGCAGGGCGGGATCTGCCGGGGAAACACGCTACGGGGTGGCGGTGACAGTGAGACTGTCCCTGTCCCGGGGCTGGGCTGCGTGAGGGGCACGGCGGGGCTGTGGAGCGGGGCCTGGCGCTGTGGAGCAGGGTTGTGGAGCGGGGCTGTGGAGCGGGGTTGTGGAGCGGGGCCGTGGAGCGGGGCCGTGGAGCCGGGCCTGGCGCTGTGGAGCCGGGCTTTGGAGCGGGGCTGTGGAGCCGGGCCTGGCGCGGTTCCCGCCCGGAGCAGGAGCGAGAGCGGAGCGGTCCTAGCGCGCCCCCTGCCGGGCCCGCCCGCGCCTCACGGCCCGCTCCCTGCTCCTGGCCCGCTCCCTGCTCCCGGCCCGCTCCCTGCCCGGAATTCCCGGGAATCCAGGGAATGTAGGGGCCGTTTGTCCCTCCGGGAAGCAGCACCGGTTTATTACGGAAGTTAAAATATCGCCTTGTTAGTTTACTTTTTATTATTATCATCACTGTTGGATTCGGCGCTTAACGAGCTTCAAACCCCAGGCCTCGCCCTGCCCGTTCTACTTCCTGGAGAGAAAAGGGCAGGAATTAAAGCTCCGCTTTAATCGAAGAGTGAGAAAAGAGAAAACCATTTAAAAATTGGGTTTCTTATGGTAGAGACTCCAGGTAGGAGCTAAGTGTGTCTGTGGCTGTCAGCAGCATCCTCGTTGTCAAACTAATGCGAGGGGAAGTTTGATAACCCCCAGGTAAAAGCCCTTTGATTTTGATTTTAAATTCCAATAAAATTTTAGAGGTCTTGTTTGAGGCAGGATTGTTTGCGGGATATGACATCTCTGTCTCTACTTTCTGTCTTAATGCCTTGTCATAGTTCTTGATGCCTGCCTGTCAGCACAGCGAGAGGGATTTTTTCATGTCTGAATAGTCACCTTAATGATAGCAGATGGAAACGCCACGGGGGGCCCGAGCCCATCACACTGTCATTGTCACAGGCTGCCCTGACCTGCTTCCACTCCTCTATTTTTTTGTCCCTTTTTAAAGGAGAAATGGATGGTAATTGAAAAGGATCTTAAGCAAGACTTAGGAAGCTGCAGACAACACGATTCCCCACTCTCTCTCTCTCTGTTTTCACAAATAAAGTCTTAACCTCTTAAGCACCAATAAGAGCAGAAAGCAAGCTAAATTGGTAAAGCTTTATAAAGATTGGCCTACCAGAGCTTTTTCCTTTCCCTCCTCGGGATACATCCGAGCTGTGTTACGTCCGTATCATGGTTTATTTCCTTCAATGTATCTTTTATTTGCAGAGATTTATCAATTTCCTAAGGACAAATATATAGGCACTATCAATTCTTTGCTGTGCTATGCATCTTGGTTATGCATATTGACAAGAAACTTCTAGGCTCATGTCTAAAACTAGTTGTGAAGACTCATAAATTCTGTATTGTTCGCTTTAATATTTTAGGATTATTTTTTATTAGGATTCTATAGTCTGATTTGCAAAGTCTCTGTGAAGTTACTATCAGTGAGAAATTAGGTTTTGGTTTTAGTAATAATTTTTAGCTAAAAAAAGCCATAAAATCATTACAACTTTAAGAAAGTGATATGTCAATGGAATTGTGAAAGAAAATTTTAGCTATGTACAAACTTCTGTCTAATATCACATGATACTAAAATGCCCTTCATATCTCTAGAGTAAAATTACAAGCTCAGTTTTACTGGATCACAAATTAACTTCAGAAAGCCAGGACTGTGACATTTTACAGTGAAGAGACCAGTTCTGAGGTGTGAAGAAAACTTCGTACATGGATTTGAGTATCCCTTCTGCCATACAGAAATTACATTCCNAATGGAATTGTGAAAGAAAATTTTAGCTATGTACAAACTTCTGTCTAATATCACATGATACTAAAATGCCCTTCATATCTCTAGAGTAAAATTACAAGCTCAGTTTTACTGGATCACAAATTAACTTCAGAAAGCCAGGACTGTGACATTTTACAGTGAAGAGACCAGTTCTGAGGTGTGAAGAAAACTTCGTACATGGATTTGAGTATCCCTTCTGCCATACAGAAATTACATTCCTTTTTTTTTTTTCAGTTTTAAATGTTAAATATTTTTTAGCCCAAATACCTTTTTAAATGTGTGTTTTACCAGACTCAGAACTATTGAATCAAATTATTTAATATTTTGGAATGGAATCATACACTAATTATCCTCATTGTTACTCAGAAGCTCAATGAAAGTGAAGAAAAGCATCAAAGCTAAGTTAATTTCCTAAAATCTTGGGTGAAAGCAAGTTCAGGATGCAGGAGAAGCAATTAAATAATTTTGTAGGGTGTTCCATTTAAATGAAAATGGCACTCAGATGCATGAGCACTTGCTGGTTTGTTTTATTTTGTGGGGGGGTTTTTTGTTTGTTAATTTTTAGTGCTACAGTGAAATGCCTACTTTTGCTGGAATTAAATGTGTTAAGTGATGAGGCACTTTTGCAGAAGCTCCTTGGTTCCTGTCTGAATCCTTAGACAATGAGTTACCTTTAAAAGCCTGGCTGTGATCTGGATATTTGACTGCACCAGTGATCAAGCTAATTGATTTTTTTTTTTTTAATGCCTGTCCTAAGTCTAGATTCAGTAATACTCTGGGTAAATTCAGAATCAATTAGAATTGGAAAGTAAGCTAAAAATTACTCAGTGGCAAATCTTCCAGTCATTGTTCAGAAAATATTCTAACTGAAACATATAATTTTTTTTAATTTTCGTACTTGATACAAGCCAGTTTGACTCTTTCTTACATCACGAAAGGGTTGCTCTGGCTATTCTCTTATCCATACTCAAATGACCTGTGTTAAACCACTAAAATATATTAGTTCATAATTCAATGGAAAATCAGAGGTGGGTTATTACATGATTTATAATGAGCAGTTATAGTATTCTAATTTCAAAAGCAGTTTTTCTGTCTCTCCTCTCTCTTGTCCCATTAATTTATGGTTGGTTTACTCGGAAGGAAATTCAGGTATTGAGTAAATAACTTGTTCTATTTTGTACAATTTATAAATTTATATTTTACACATTTTGCTGTGTTTCCTTTAGTGTGTTATGAAATTATATTTCAGTCCATTGAATCTTAATATAAAGTCAAACTGACAACTAATACTGGCTAATTTCACCACAGTTAATTAAAAGTGGGTTTGTTTAGTTTTTAAGTTAGGCTGCTTTCTCAATAACCCTGCAGTAAAAATCAAACGTACCACATAATCACAAGGAAAAAAAGAGGATTTAAAAACAAACAAAAAGCCTCCTCACCCAAAAACCCAAAGAAGCTCCCAAAATATTTACTTTCTGATTATCTGCCTGAAATACCCAAATCCACAATGGGAAAATAAATGCCAGTGTGGTGGAAATAATTTAGGTGCAAAATACAATAAAATGTGCACAGTGGAAAATATTGAAGGAAAAGACATAGAAAATTATTTATTGAAATTTATCTGAACAATACTTTTCATAGCTCTGACTTGTATCTGAAACAAATCAATGTATTTTAAGACAAGTCTCTTAAAATTTCCTTTAATTAGAAGAGAACACACATTGTTCCTACTTTTCTTTTCTAACAGATTCAATATTTTCAGATATATAGCTGCGTAATAGATCACTGAACACTAACAGTCTTCAGTGGAAATTTCTTCATTGTATTCAGGTAAATAATGTTAGAATATTCATAATTTCCTAAAGACATTTATAATGTTTATAAATCATAAGTAGTGGCCAGTCATCACCTTTATCATCGGTGTAAACACCATCATATAGTTCAAATATGTCTCTTTACAAACTGTTTTCATTTCTGACAGTATAAATCTAGCACAAAGATATCAATCACATGGAATTATTCCCCACAACCTATAGGTTAAAGAAGACAGAAATCTGGCTGCCGGGAGGGTGTCTGAGTTGGAAGCACCTGAACTAATCCCAGACAAGTGTCAGGCTGTGAGTTTTCTGCCCACCACAGAAAAATGCAATCCAGGTGTTGGTATTTCCTCCCTTAATTCACTCTGCAGAGCACTCACTGCCATGTGGACTGGCTCTGTATGGATAATCTCATTACTGGCTTTGCAGCTGTTTGATTTTACTCAAAGGTCAGCTTTGATGTGATTTCTATATCGAGGTCTCCCCTAAATCATGTTCTGAGGATGACCTTTGGCAGGGCAACTGTGGCTGGAAACGGTGATGTTACAGTTTATTTATACAACTTTTCTGAGCCCTAATTTTTATTTGCTGATTGGATGTGACAAGTGCATTAATTCCTACTTTGTCAAAGTTCTCTGATATAATAGAGTAATTGGGCTTAGAGGAACAGAGGGGGAAAGAGACTTAAAAGAAAAAATTCAAGCACTGAAAAGCTAGCCTTGAGAATGAATTTCTCTATTGGAGATAATTGCTGACTGGTAAGAATGTAACACAATGCAACTAATTTTTATACCTGTTGAAACAATGAAAATCTGGTGAAGAACTAAACTTGTAACAGGGTGTGTCCTACAATAAATAGGAAAACTATCTCCATTCCTGGTTACAACAGTTTACTAGGTTATTTCAATTCAGTGCTTACTGGAAATTGAGAAACAAAATGACACTTGTTTTGACATTTGCTAAAAGGTGTCTTAAGCAAAAATTACCAATAGGATAAACCTGAGGCTACGTGAGTTTATTAATGCCTTATGATGTCTTATGTGCACTTTTGTCCCTGGTACAGCCTCGATCCTGTAAGTGCTTGGGCATCCAAGTTCTGAGCAGTCAATTCTGGGCATTTGATCAACTTCACTGATTTTCAGGACAATGCTTCTGTGGTCACAACAAGCAGCCATAAGTGTATGTGAATTTGCAGACTTAGGATCTGTATTAAATACTATTATATGTACATTTTGAGTCTTAAGTACTAGCCAAGAAAGACAATTATCTACAACAGTAATAACCCAAATTTATCTTTAAGTCTTTCATTGCTATTGCTCACTGGCTGGCTTTTTAGAGAACAGTTGAGATTTGCACAAGCAAATTTTGTTTTTTATGCAATTGTTTAACCTCATACTTGTGTGTGTAACAAGTAGTCACAATGTTTCTTAGGTACAAATTAAACTCGTGTCAAATAAAGAGGCCATTTATCCCTAACAACAGGTACTGAACTAGAATTGCTAAACTATAGTGGCATAAAGTAATCTACTGTGAGTTATCTGGGCTACTTCTATATTTAACTGAGGTGAGTACACATTTGTAAAGAGCTATCAATTTCATCCTAAAGTCAATTTCTGGACAGGTTTCCTGCAATGCACTCCACTGGTGTTTGTTTCTCATCAGCAGCTGGAGAGCTGGCTTGGCTCAGAGGTTGCTGTCTCAAGTGATCTGAGGTGAACCTCACTTCCATGGCTGTTCCTGACCACAGTGGAGAAGCCAGCTGACTTGTCTCGGGGGAATGTTCCCAATTTAGTTTAGAGGGTCTCTACCCAGTTTGTCACGATGGCCACAACACCACAATCCCTTTTGGAGAAATTCCCAGTCTGATTCCATAGCTACAACTCAGTGGAAAGCACTGTGATTGCTGGGTCCCCTTCTTGGTGGGGCACAAGGAGCGTGCAAGCAGAAGATCAAATGAGTAGTACCTCCATTACTTGAAGACTTGAGTTTTACCCAACTTCATTTTGGAAACAGAACAGTAATTTGCTTAGCAATTTTTTCAAAATAGTCAACTTAAACACTGTTTATTGTGCAGTTGTTTTATATTTTGTCATCTCACGTTGATCTAATATATCTCAGAGCCATTTTATGGTCTGGAACATTTGAATATTCCAAGTTCAAATATCTTATACAATGAAAGGAATAGCTAATACAAACTTAGAAATTGTGCTTGTACGTTCTGGCTTTGATATTAGAAAACAGGATGAAAGGATCAAACAGTTATGCATCTGGAATGAACACTGTATCGTACATTGTGATGCAGTGTCTTCAAGAGGGACTCTTTGAAGCTAAACTTAGGATAGAGGTGCCAGATACAGTATATTTTTATCCTCAGAAGCTTCAAGTTCAGTGAGGTACAGAAAATACTAAGAGGATTACACTAAGAGGGGAAACAGCTCTGATGCATGTTCTGAATGTGTGTACTTTAAAAACGTCTTCAGACTTAGGTATTAGAGCTGAGCCCCTGGCTGTTACTTTTAATCTTTTATTGCCAAATAAAACCTATCCAGCAGAGGAGAATTCAGGATGTATAATCCTTGTGTATAAGCCTGGGATTGTAGCTAACCTTGACAATTACGGCCTGTTGTCCTTTTGTTACTGAGGAAGATCATCTCTAAACCAGCAAGTTGGGATAGACAATTATCAGCTGATATAATCTCTCAGAATTTTATCAGATGTTTTGAGGATTTTTTAGAGGCCTCGGGGGAGAGTTGGTTTTGGGGCCTGGGTTTTGTAGAGTTCAGCAGTCTATTTCTGCTAAGATTTAGAAGCATTGTTGTGTATACTTCTGTGTTCTTGATCTGTTGCAGAATGTGGAACAATTTAAATTTCTCCCTAAAGATTACTAATTTCTTTCATTCATACCAGGAAATTTTCAGTGTTTTGCATAATTCAAGTCTGATTTTCCATCATGCTGTTACGTTTTATGTATAACCTTTCAATAGTCAAGGCATTCTGAATAGTAGAAAGCATAATAGAGGAAAATAATTGAGACCCATTTATGAGTTAAACACATTAAGTAGAGCTTTACTCCTTTACTATGAATACTTTTCAAACTATTTTTATTAGAATTAATTTTTGTTACTATAAAAAATTATGAAAAAACCTTTACTGCCTACAGTTTTGATTTGACTGCATTGGCATTCTTTTTGAAGCCTTTCCCCCGATATTTCAAAATATTACAAGGTTTTGCTTCACTAAATAGTGAACAAACCCTTTTTCTTTTTTTTCCCTGTAAGCTTTTATTATACTTCTACTCTTTTCTAAGTTTTACACATTAATTTAAGAGAATTTGATGTTTATCTTATGAATGCTTAGGGAAAACTCAGAACTGTCATAATGGCACCCTGTCTGTGATGTGATACACTAGTTTTGCATAGCACAATAAAACAATCTGTGTAATTTTTCTTGCTGTTTGCAAACTTGATAAAGTTTTTCAGCTTTTTTTTGCAATTTTGACTGTTCTATCTCATCTAATTCCCCTGTAATTAGGGGTGCTAGTCTTGAACAAGCTGTAAAATTAATTGAAAAACATTAAGCCCCCCAAAACAAAGTTAACACGCATTTTTTAAGCGTGGAAGGGCAACAAGGAGACATGACTCTACTTCCACTGTATTTGCACTCTTGCTGGATTTTGGCTATTTCTCTCATAACAATCAGGGTGGATTCTTCAAAGTTGGAAAGACTGGACTAATTTGAATTTCAAAGAGAATTGAATGTTATAACATGGGAGTTTATGCTAGGCAGGAAAAATAATTTCTCAGGCTAAGAAGAAAAAAAGATATCACAAAATGATTCTCCTCGGTTTAGTTGCTATGAGGTAAACTCTAGTTCCTATAATTTTGCCAGTGTGATGATTATAAAAGTAGTCATGCAGACAAATGAAAATTAAAATGCTTCTAGTGTAAATAAACTTTCCCTTCCCTTCCAGTCCTGAGAAGGACTCCAAGGACTGAGATTCCATAACCCTTTTGGTGCCTTGTTTCAATGTTTAATCATCCTTCATGGGAACACTTTTCAACCTTGTCTTTCATTCCCCCAGCAGTGACCTCCAAAGAGCCTGTGGATCCCTCTCACTATTAACCTCCTACAGGTATTGCAAGGCTCCATGAGGTGTTCCAAAGCTACCCAAGAAACATGACAGGAACACAGGGCTGAATTACAGAGGGAAAAAAGCCCTTGGAATTAAATCTTCTATTGAATCCTGATTTTTGAACAAAAGATATTTGGAATAGAATCCTAGAATTAAGTGAACTCTGTACTAACTTTAGCCTTCCCTGGGAAAACTTACTGACATGGGTAATTTACCAGAACACCTGAATAGTTGTAAAGAGTTATTTTAAGTGAATAAAGTTTAAAATCAGATAGAAGTGGTAGCAATTTCAAACAGGTTTGTAGTTTAGGAATTGTCTGATATTCAGTTATGTTTCTGTTCCCTGTGGTGTTTTCTATTCCTTATGGTGTTTCATAACCTCCTTGGAGGTTCTCAGGACCTGAAAGAACTCACCATTGAGCAACAAGGCTTGAAGTCAGGGCTGTCCCAGGTCTGAACAGGACTTTGGAGTAGATAAACTCCTAAAGTCCCTTGCACCATGAATGATTCTGTGACTTAACCTTTCTTTTTTTTTTTTCCTCCCATTTCTCACCACAGCCTTACAGAAGCATTTCCTTGATGAAACATTTTCTGAAGCAGTGGAGCTGATGAGATCCTCCATTTCCCTGTGGCCTTTCTGCTCTGCTAGAATGTGCATGGGGTGAAGCAGGGCCTTTGCCATACCTTGAACTGGACTGCCCACATGGACCAAACGGGGAGAATTACCGACCAAACAGGGAGAATTGCTGGCTGTTCTCTCGACTGACAGCAGAGGGAGTGAATTCGAATGAGAGTTGAGATCCAAATTCTCGGGAGAAAGGTCAAGACAGGGTCCTGGATACCAGGTTATCATCTAGCACATAGTAATAATTTTATTTCTTGGCAGGGACCCTGTTGCAGATGGAAATGGGACAGAAATTACCACTGCTGTCCTCTTCTTGATTTCTCCTTGCTGAACTATATAGCAGAATCAGATGCCATAAATTGCAAATGTGAAGAACTTCAAATGAACTCGTGAAGAAAAGGAGAAACCTGGCTTATGACACTTTATCATGCACTTGAATTGAAAACAAACGTATTTAACCTCTTTGAAAGCTTGTAGAAGCCTTGGAATATATATATTTGTGAACATTAAACAAAAAACTGGAGTGCATTAAAAAAAAATTTTCTACATGAAAACCAGGTGATATTTCAGGATAAAATCAAAATAATTTTGTGGTTTTCTTTTTAAAAAGCATGTTAGGTACCAGATATTATTAAGGCCTTGCTTAGCCCACAGTTGAGTGCTGAAGACCTGTGATTGATGTTGTGAATACTAATTGCTTCCACCACATTGTCTTTGTTGTGAAGCTTCACCTCCTGATGAATGTCACCAGTCGCTGGATGCCAAATCAGCCCTATCAAGTTCAAGTCAAAGGTCTGGCAACAGCAGAACCTTTCCCCACTCACAGAGTGCATTAACATATTGCCAAGTTCCCTACTCCATGTGAGCTCCTCGTGCTGTGGGATCCATCTGAAGGGAGCTGCTGATGCTGTGAGTAGCACATCATCCACTCGGCGCAAGGAGTGTTTACCCAGCCTGGGATGGTGTTACATTAGCCATTATTTGGAGTTTTGATACTTTCCAAGAATTACAGGACAAACAGCTTGTTATGGGGGTGTGTGTGTCTATGATGTGTGTACACAGCAAGTTATGTGTCTCAGTGATTTGCAGATTTTAGTTAAACTCCAAATTGTTTATTTCCACTATTAGGAGATCTTTTGTCCTGATACACCTGAATGGAAACATTCTCCTTGTTGACCTCACATAACTGACCATCCAAAGTCCACTCCTGAAAGCTCAGTGTATATGCTTTCTAAATGTACTATTTTCAGTCACATTTTCCCTGCAGTTTAAGAGGAACATTCACAGTGCTCTTGAAACACATAAAGCAAACTGGATTAGTTTCCAATAATCCTATCAAATCTGAATATTGATCGATTTTTGCAATGACCTAATCACAATTTCTTTTTTTCTTTTTCTTCTTGTTTTTACTTAGGAAAAAAAAAGGAAAGCATTTACTGAAGTATCTAGTGCTATTGGCAAAGTGACTTAAACTCATTTTAGTAGATGATTTCTTTTATAAATTTGTCTTTGGAACAGTTCATCTGGTAATACAGCTCTTTTTATGGTTCCAGGATACAATGTCTCATTTCATTCTCCAGCTATGTTGTTCATATCAGACTTGAGTATGATATGACCAATAGTCTTTGAGTAATGAAAATTCTAATATTTGTGTTTAAAAGCTTCTCCCCACCCCCCCATTACTTCAAGGTCTCCCTTTTCATCCTAATATTCTGCTTAGGTTCTGAGGTTCACCTGTCTTTTTTCTTGCATGAAAACCTTTATTTTCAAAGTTATGAAAAGCATCCCATATACAAAGCGTGTAACAGGAAGCTGATATTGAACATAGCTCCCTCAGAAGCTGAGTTACATCAGCACAGGGCAGTCTGAAAGCTCCCTTGAATCCACCTAAAATGTTTTTGTATGGAAAACTCATGAAACTGGCATTTTTATGGTTTTCAGTATTTCCTGTTTTGGTCAAACCAGCAATTTAGGACAAACTTAAAATGTTTTCATTTCTGGCCTCCAGTAGCAGAAGACAGTGGAATGCCTGTGAAAGTTTAGATACAAATCTTTATCAGAACTTGTAAAATCATGTAGCCCAGTTCTTGGATATGCTGCTGAAACATTTATTTTCATGCTTAATTGAACAAAATAATGTTTTTCTGGCATTCTACAGTCCACAGTAAACTTCAATTATAGTTGTTTTTATCCCTTGCTGTTCTGTAGCGTGATGTTATCTGAAACATTTCCAAGTGTATTCATAGAGCAAATGTTTCTTAGAAATTAGAAACTGTCTTCTCAGACTGACATTTTTCTAATGTTACCTTTTAATCAGTGGTTCAGAATGGTTATTTTTGGTTGTGCAGAAAAAATGTACAATCTGAAAATGTTCTTAGAAATATGTATATAGAAATACCCACCATTATTCCCAATCTAGAATACCTGTTAATGGCATTTTCTACTACAAATTTTTAAGAAGGACTAAAATGTCACTGACAATGTCCTTTTTAAAAATAATTCCCTCCATTCCTCATTTTTCTCACATTATAGTCAGTGTAGTAAAATGTTGAAGACTAAGCACTTCAATTATATTATTGCTGTAGCCATTCCTATTTTAAATTGGGATTTAATGAAAAAAATATTTTTGAGCTGTTGACCTGTAGCCAAGATTTAAGTGATCTAATTCTGTAGTAAATGTGCACATTCGAAGCAAAAATAGTTCAAACTGAACTTTTGGCATGTTTAACCAACATTGTTTCAGATTTGGAGTAAAACTTTATACTGGCTCAAAGACTATGGATTTGTTGCAATCTTTGCAGTTCACTGAACTTTTTTTTTTCTGTGCATACATATTTCAAGTAAACTCTGTAGTTATAACAAGTGACACGTTATGGACCCTAAATCGTTGCACTGTGAAATATGCACAGAAAAAGGACAAATGAAGATATCAAGGGTCTGTTGCATTTCTCACTGAACTGTAAAATGCCACCCTTGTTGTACAGCAGATCACTGGTTCTGAGCAGGGCTCATTGACTGCTAAGTTGTGGATAGTGTTTCACTTTCTGCAACTGTTAATATCCTGGCTTATCCAGGCATAATGACCTCTCTATTTGTGACACATTGTTGAATTTTCTGGTTCTTTTAACATATTCAAACCTTTTTTTTTTCCTTCTTTTTCTCCATTCATTGGGAGGCTGGAAGGATTCTGAATTGAGCTGCAGTACAGAGCTGCCTCGCTGTTGGTCAGCCAATTGCAGTTGAAATACGTGGTGGTGGCACATCTGTAAACAAATAAAAACTTAAAAATGTGAAGGAAAGGTGCTCTACATCTGCACTAACCCTTCTTTTATATAGGCTAATGCACGTGTTTTGGATAATATTGGTGTATCTGCAGTATAGTTTGTTTCATTGGTTCTGATATAGTAAATAATCTGTATTAAAACAATCTATATTATGTTATAGCTTACATTTGATATTTAAACTGATAGGGATGAAATTCCAGCTTTATAACTAGTCACTAAATTACAATTACATCCTAATACCTAGGGTATTAAATATTTTAAATGTTCATAAAGATTTGCATTTTTAAAAACTTTGATACTTCAAAATATGCAAAGAAAACAGGGATTGTATGCAGTGTACAGCATTTGGTTTCCAAACCTAAATCCAGACCTGGCTTCCTCTGAGCATATAAGGATTTGAAGTTAGTGGAAGTTAAAATTTTATCTCAGGTTTGGACCCATGCCTATCTATTCTTCTATTGGTTACCCACTGAAAGAACAGTGTTTATTTTGTTTTTATTTGCACATTATATTCTGGATGACTCCAAGTTTTCTCTGGCCCTGTAGAGAGCAAGTTGCATTTTGGAGGGCTGCTTAGCTGTCTCCAACAAGGAGTAGAGTGTGTTTGTTTATATCTGCAATATGTCAGGAGGATAAATATTTTGCTCATCTTCAGCATTGTTGGCTCTCTTTTATGCAGTGTTTTCTATGCCTTGTTCCCTCATTAAAATCTGTAAATCTTGCCAAACTTCACTGTTGCAATAGAAGAAAATACTTGCTGCTTTCAGAGAACTTTGAAACGCGGGCCCCATATATTGCATAATAGGGAGGATCTAATATTCAATACTGAAGGCTTTTCTCTTTGTATCAATCAATATTTTTGTCTCAAGCATTGAAATGTTCTGACATTTTTGTTGGTAAATTGAAGCCTCTATGATGTGACAAAATTATTTTTAAAATATAAAAAGGAATATATTCATTTAGGTATTGCTGTCATATCCTTCAAGAGCCTGAAAAAAATTCACTTTCTATGTGGGTCCTGTAAAAACACCTGCAAGTATTTTACAGCATTCACTCTAACTAGGCCTAGGCCATCCCAGAAGAGTCAGGGGGGAAGATCTGTTAATAAATTAGACCTTGTTCAGCATGACATCATTTGCTAGGATGGATGTGTTCCCAGTGGCACAGCTCCAAGGGTCACTGTGCCTTTTATGCCTGGACTTTCCAGAAAAGAAATGGCTGCATGGGATAGGATGAATGTTTTACTAGACCATTGGGCACATTGATTTTTATTTTCATGGATATGTAGATCAAATTGAAATAACCTAAAGGGGCTGATGTGATACCCTGGGACTGTTAGACATGTCAAGATTTGTAGGAAGTCTGTATCTTTCTGCTTCTTGGTACTCCCTGTAGAAAAATAGTGTGGGGTGTCATTGAGATCTGTCACTTGCTGACACTTAGAGGGGAAAAATAACCCCCACCTCTGCCAGACATTCCCTAGATGTGTCCCAGCTGAATAAGATTGTGTGCTGGACCTAGTTTTGATTTATTTACATTTAAAGCAAGTGCTATGCAAGTCAGACACGCATGATCCTGGCTAGCTGATATATCCTTAAGCAACTGTCTACATATTGGCATGTGAAGAATTCTTTCTTGCCTAATGTAGGACACTGCTTCAGAAATGTGTTTTCCTAAACACCCTGGAACTACAGGGCAAGAACAGCTACTATTTGAAGGCTTGATAAAATTGCATTTATTTAAGAAACCTCTGTTCAACTGTCATGTTAAAAGAAACTATTTATACAACCATAGAGCATCAAAATTCACAGGGAACAAAGAAATCTGGAAAACTGAAATTAAGAAAAAAAACACAGCATAAAACGAATCATATTTGAAATTTGGACTTTAGAATTTGCCAGGGATTTTTAAAGATTTTTTTGACATGAGTATTTTTTCACCCAAGACTCAAAAAATTTGTTACATAGGTTATGTAGATCTCAGAGGAAGTAGGAATATAAAATGTATTTTAAACATCAGGATCATAAATATTGCTGTATGTGTGCAGTGCCTTTTCATTTCTTGAAGCTGCTTTTCAGTTTAAAGAACCTTGGGTAAAGATAAAGGTACCTTTATATCATACAAATCTAGCAGATATGTCTGTGGAAGTTAAGTTTTGTGACTTATTTTTTGTTCAGCTGATATAGGTAAAATTTAAATACATTTAAAATTTATTTAATGTTGTAGAGCTTGTTGGACTGACAGGGAGATTTCACTTTTGCCTTTACTGTCAGGAATACCTACTTTGTGTCTTAGCATGTCTTGTTCCAAACTTTCACATCTGGGATAAAAATCTTGTCTCTCTTTTGGTATATAAAGACTGGTTGTAGTGAAGAAGTGACCAGAAGAAACTAGTCAGGGACAACTTATTCATTTTATATAGTTTGACTCATGAGCTGATTTTCACCTTTTCTTTAACCTATAAATAAATGAAATTTGGACTGGTTTCAAGAACCTTACTAGAAAGTCAGGCTTTCAAACATGTTAGGCTTTCAAAGCTCTATAATATTTTTCGGTGAACCTTCAGAGACAGAGGCAATTCTGAAAATCTGGTTGAGATTATTATTCTAGGGAAATTTATTCCTTTTTGATGTATTTACTGGGTATTTCATTAACGCAGATAGTGAAATGAAATGCTACACATGTATATATGAATCTTTGGATTCACAAGTATTTATCTATATAGGTTGAGAAAATGAATGAGGCTCCATGAGGCTGCTGAGCAGTCACCAGTGGTGTTCCCGAGGGCCCAGTTCAGTTCCATATCGTTACCAATGACCCAAATGCAGGATTTGGATGCACCACTAGCAAGTTAGCAGCTGATGCCAACTGGGGTGTGCTGTTGACTCTCTTGAAAGGTGAGACATCTTGCAGAGGGATCCAGATAGACTGGAGAATTGGACAAATATCAGTGAGATGGAATTTAGCAAGTCCAAATGCTGGATTCTGCATCTGGGGCGGAGTAACCCCGGGCACAGGTGTAAACTGGGAGAGGAGAGTCAGGAGAGCAGCCCTGCAGACAGGGGTCTGGGGGTGCCCGTCAGCAGCAGCCCAAGAGAAGCCAGCAGTGTGCCCTGGCAGCCTGGAGGGCAAACTCCATCCTGGGGGGCATCAAACACAGCTCAGCCAGCCCAGCACAAGAGCTGATTATCCTGCTGAGGCCAGCCTTGGTGGGGCCTCACCTCGAGTGCTGGTCCCCACAGTTTGGATGGGAAGGTCCTTGAATGCATCCAGAGAAGAGCAGCAAAGCTCATGGAAGGGTTGGAAAGGACGTGCTATGAAGAGCCCCTAAGGATTTTGGGCTTGTCTTGTTTGGAGGAGAGGAAGCTGAGGGGTAACCCCATTGCTCTCCTCCTCTCTGGGGAGGATAAGAGGAGAAAATGGCAATCTCTTCTCCCTGGGATCTAGTGGTGAGTAGAAATGGTTCAAAGCCGTGCTGGGGTAAGCTCAGACTGGATATGAGGAGGCATTTCTTTATGGAGAGGTGGTCAAATGCTGGAACTGCTTCCTAGAGAGGTGATGCCCCAGGCCTGTCACGGTTTAGAGGCGTTTGGACAATGCCCTTCATCATGCTTGAACTTTTGGGCAGCCCAGAAGGGCTGTGGGAGTTGCATTGTAGGTCATTTCCAACATTGTAGGTCATTTCTGTCTGTTTTAGACAGAAAAAAATATTTTCAGAAATCTGTTCTCTTTTTCCCAGTGAATGTGGTTTGGGTTCAAATGCTGTAAAGAAGAAATGGGAAATATAATAATTTTGATCCTGATTTTAAAAGTCCAGTGCTGTCAGTATCATATAGAGCTGGAAAACTGTTCTGCTTGAGGTAGTTTTTCTGATTTAATTTGCACTATGATTAACATTTATTCATTTTCACTCCAAAAAGTCTTAAGGCATGACTCACTTCCCAATTCTTTTATTCAACAGACTAAGCTGCAGAGGACTTAATTCTTCTCCACATCTTTCTTTACTGCATTAGATGCTTATTTATCATGTTAGCTTCAGAAATCACGTGTTCTTTCCTGGTGAAACCATGCTATTGGAAGTATAAATACTGTTTTATCTGCTAATTTATTTTTGAGCTCTGGTAAAATGTGGGTTTTGGAAACAGTATAAGTATTACATTGTATTTGCATTTCCCAAGTAGTGGATTTTTGTGGGGGGTTTTCTCATTTGTTTTTGTGTTCCCTTTTTCAAAATGAAGCTTTCAATGAATTGCTGTTTTGGTGTTGTGATGTCACTGCATTGTTTGCTGTTCATGTTATTTTCATAAATATTTTCTATTTCATGAGAAAATAGAAACATACCATGTTTTATTAAAACCTTTTTAAATTGAACAGAACTTGTTCATAATTTTAATTGAGAATTTTTGTTTTAATTTTGGTTTTAATGCTTTGTTTCTTGAATTGCAGTGCTTTTCTTATTTATTTATTTCAATTATATAGCAAAAATGGGCCTTCTTCTTTAATCTGTGTAGTAACCAGTGATGACAAAGGGTCAGTGTTTAGAAGTGAGGCCACTCTAAAAAAACCTGAAGAGTGATTGGCATCTAAAATGAGTTGTTTGCTTCTCTGCTTTTATATATCTTTGTTAACAAAAGCTTAGAACACTTTCTGGGATAGAAATTAACATCACTGAGCTCAAGCTGGATGTGTTATTAATTAGCAGATAACAAGCACAAAATAAAAAGAATTCATTCATTGAACAAATATGGCCAAAATTTAGTAAATAGTGACATATTCTTTGATTAGGTTTGCTTGTCCTTACTCCTGCATAGTTGAAGAAAATAATCCTTTTAAAATAGACTGTTGATTAAAACAAAAATATTTTCCTGGAAAAATAAATTGCTGAGAGGTTCCTTTCCAGTATGTTTGATCGGATTGAGTGTTTAAATGGCAGCGAAACTCCAAGAGTCTGAAGAAATGGTGACCATGTTCCCATTGTTTTGTCTGTTACCTGGAATTGTTCCAGAATGATCCAGATCAGTAAATAAAAATTGACAGCTGCACAATTCTTTATTTCTCTATGCACACTGATTGTTATTTATACAAAAAATATTGTAGTTTGCATATCACGAGGAGAGAGGTTTCTAAAGTTTCTGAGAGTTGATAACTATAACACTGGTTTTTGCCTGTTTTTCTTTTTATCAGGAAAAAATGGTAGTGGTTCATAGCAGATCTCTTTGGGAAATGGTGTGTTTCTCCATATATTTCACGTTCACTTTATCTGTAGTGTCATGTTATTTTAAGTTGCAGCATATGTAGGCCAACAAAGGCTGACATAAAGGAAAGCAGCACAATACAGGGTAATGATATGTGACACATCCAGATTGAGAAGGAAACTCGCTTTCTTGGAGCCAATACCTACTGCTCACTGTGTTTGCCATGAACATACCCTCCTCTATGCATACACTCTCCCCTGTGCCATCAGAAAATACTTATGTAAAAAACTACTGGTTTGTTTGGAAAAAAAGCCAGTAAAATCAAGTGTTTTTGAGATGTTGATTCTTAATTCAATCCTAATATTTTTTCCTTATTCAAAAACTAATCTTATGCAGCAACAACAAATTTATCTTGATATTTTCCCTTTCCTTAGTCAAAATATTAATATTTAATGTTATCCATGTTTGTGAAAGGTCAAGTTATGTGCCCTTATTCAGGTAAACCCTATTGGACAACTTAAACAAAATACAAGTTGATAAAAAGTAAGTTTAAAACTACAAATAAATGAAAGTATAAGTCAATTATCAATTCTAGAAATCAAGCAAAATAAGCTAATCAATGATCTGAATTTTTAACATGTATTTTACAATAAATTGTATCATAAGGGTGTGCTGTGAAAGGAAAATATATGCTCAACCTGGTGGAATATATTTTGGACCAGAAATAAACATTTCCAAAATACAGTGTTTGCTTAAGTGTTAAACAAGCTGGGAAATGAGTTTTCTTATGCTGGGAAGGTTTGAGGCTTTTGTTGCATTCTGCACTGGGAGTTTGCATTGCCTCTTCACTTTGCTGAAGAACACAGGTTCCCTGGAATACCTGTGGGAGTTGTGCAGCATAAAGGAAAGGCAGACTCAGGGTCCTGTACCAGGCAGACAGGGATTCCCAGCCCAGCTCCATGCTGCTGGCATCCTGGCTCAGGTGTGCCACACAGGGAACTGGATCCGAGCACAGATGTGGGTAATAACAATAATTTCACTCTGTTAATTTTACTTGTGTCCTGCTTGCATTCATTGCATGGCTGCCAAATGCTTTCTTCTGTCACACGAGCAGCAATGCCACAGGCTCAGGCAGAAAAGGTGAAAAGGGATGGAGAAACCACCCAGAATCACTTTCCTTAACAGCACTCATGGTAAAGGGAGTGTGAAGTGCTTGTGGGGGAAGAATTTGTTTAAAGAAATGCAATCTTACCTCATTATTCATGCAGACAACCCTGAAAATATACTATGAGTCTGAGTTTATTTACTCAGAATTAAAATGTGGATGGAACAATGAAGCAGGAGATAAATGTTTCAGAATATATTGTCTATACAAGTTGATAAATAGCAAGATAGTCACTGTTATTGATCGGTGAAGATTTTTTTTCCTTAAGAAATAAAAGCACCCCACTGTGTATTGTATTCTTGCTATTGAAGGGATTTATTTTAAAGTAAAATATAAGTGGTCCTAAACTGAAAATAACTGCATTCATGGGAAAAGCCTGAGAGAAGGCTCAAGAAAAATCATAAAACTGAAGCTAAACTGTTGGAATTTTCCAGTACAAATCAAGATCAAAACAACTAAATGTTTTAATATTGCTGAGTATTCTTAAGATAGAAGGAAAAAAGTCTTCTCAGAACTCAAAGTTCTGGTATTTTCCTTTCCACTTGAGCTTGGAAGGTTCCCTGAATCTGTGGGTTGCCCATTCAGAATTGGCTTTGGAAAATAATGCCCAAGTGTTTACCTACTGTAGTATTACCTGCCTTATAAATGAAATTACTCATGTTTATTCACTAATGAGTGACGGAACAGAAAAATGTGGCTTTTCTTGTACTTGTTGTACATTTCATTCTGTGACCACAAGGTTCTAATAGATTATTGATTTCAATTTGTTAAAGTGTTACCTGTCATTTTCATAGCTTCTGGTTTTGGTCTAATTTAGTCTACCTAATATCTATACATTTTCTGTGAAAAATAGTGTAGGTGCTCACAGAACCTTAAACTAAAATTTCCATCATAAATAAAAAGTATTTTCTGTAAGTAAAGGTTCTTCCCATTTAATCATGAGGACAGTGGAGTGACTACTGCTTGAATTGAAGTAGCATCTGAGAAAATGCCATGGTGCCTTTTCATGGGTTGAGCTAAAGAAATAACATTGAACACATTTCCATGGTACAAAATTTGGATTTTACAAGGCTAAGTAGATGAGATGTTAATGCCTCAAATTCAAAAGATCATAATTTGTGATTGTCTGTCTTTTTTTATTTGGAATATTTTGCCACATAAGCAAGGATCAAGTGAGCATTAACAAGACAAATTGACTTAATTGAGGAATTAAACCAGTAAAATTTACTCAGGTTTCAAAAGAGTCAGGAAGGCTTTTTCTGTAAGTGATGTGTCTTGATTTCAGAATATATCATTTTAAAGTCTTTTAATGTACTACATGGAAATGTACCAAAATGTCACCTATAACTAATTAAATATTACCAAAAGACAGGGATACAAAATTTTATTTCTTTGTATTTGTAAGAATTTTCATTTTGAGAGCTGTTGGTCTTTATTCTTAAACTGATATATATAATATTCAAATATTTTTGGTTTTTCACTTTAGTGCATAAAAAAAGGTCATTATTTAACCCTGACTTTGAAAACTTTGTGAAACACAAAGTTCTGTCCATGCAGGAGCTCCTGTGACATTGGTACATCAACAGCCACTTTTCCCATTGTTCCCTGGTGTTTAGACTGTTGTGATTCTGCTGATGTAGCTGATGTTTTTCTTCATTATTCCTCTGCCTTTGTCCTTTCCTACAGGCTTACCCTGAGTTTGTCCTGACCTACCTAGAGGAGCTAAATGAAAGAGAGGAGGTGACCCAGACAGAAAACCGTATTCACCATGGGGCCTGGTCTGCAGCTCATCAGGAGATAGACAGCAGCTCAGCAGAAGAGGTCACAGTATTAAGCCAGAGGCAGGTCAGAGACAGTCCTTTCAAAAACACATTTTGAAAAGAGAAATATCAGTGTGGAAGTCAGCTTATTTCTTAAAAAAAAAAATAACCTATTTGATTTCTTAATTTAATAAGGTTTTTATATATTAGGCAAATAATAGTTATATGTGGGATTATAGAAGAATAAAAAATTGCATATATTTGTGTCTCAGAAGAGTTTATGCTTATAGCCCATGTAGGACAAATTTTTTAAATTTCTTATTTTCTATGTGGAAAAACTCAAGGAAGGAAGAGAAACAAAAAAAATCCCAACCACTAGATCTCTAGATTTGTGCTTCTTGATGCATCTTGACATAGCTATTTGTATTTCTGACATTTTCTGCTAATCAACAGCCTTGCTTGAAAAAGTAGACACACATTATTTTAATTAGCAATATATAAATTACATGGTTGTACTTTCATCTCTTAGGTTCTGCAAAAAATGTCAGCAACCCCAATCAGAAACAACTTTCTGGACCTTTGGACGCCCATTTAATGCCTGCAGATCCCCTGGGGGAGACTACACAGCTGACAGTGGCACTGGTGAGGAAACTAGAAGAGAAACATCCTAAGGCCTCAGCTCAAAGGTAAGCCACTGACAGAACTGATATTTATTGTTCAATGACATTCGATGTTTTCCTTCAGTTTCATGTAAGATTGATTTCCTGGATATTATTGAAATATCTCAGAAACCCTCTGGCTGATAAGCAAACAGGGATTTTGACCAAAATTAATGAAAAGGGGTGACATTTATGTTCTTCTTTTCCTTTTCTTTTTTTCATTATTTTGAAGATTGATGTGGATGATGTTTGGTAGTAATTGCAAGTTTACTTTTAAGTTTTTTATCTACAAACCTCACATTGTGCAAATTACATAAAGAAATAGGACTTGTATCAACATTGTGACATATTTTGTGGCACAAGACTTAAATGGTAAAGGTTTTGTTAGAAGCCTGAAAGTCATGCTGAGCCAAAACACTAAGTGACAGTCACTTTCAATGTAGGACTGAATTTTAATTTCAATAAAAGATAATTTTAATTTCAATTTCAATAAAAGATAAAGAGTAGTGTTCTTAATTGCTTCTACTTACAGCAGGTAGAAGACTGTCTTTCTTTAGATAACTGAAATTGTCTTTTACAAATGGTATTTGGCTAGTTATCTTTGAGGTTTTGGGTATTTTTAGAGGAAAACATATTTAGAACAGAGCTCCCATTTAGATGAAAGACCACTTGCTATCAGGAATAAAGTTGAACTTCTAAAGTTGTTGTTACTACTGGCAGTAAGTTAATGACAGTAATTTGCAGATGATTCAAGCAACAAGAGGGTTTGGTTCATCTAATTTAGTCTAAGTCTTCCCTTGGAAGAATTCCCCTTAGAGAACCCATAGATTGGCTCCTCTGGTCCTCCTTCAAGGTATTTCAGGTATTTCCTTTATAATATTATTTTACAAATATTAAGTCTTTTTGTATCTGAAATGTTTTTCAAAATGTGCCTGCAGACTGTGATATGACTGAGGCGTTTGAAAGTGTCAGTAGCTTTTGGGGAGCTGCATAGGTAGAGGTAGCTTACCTGTATTTTGGGTTGTTTTATTGTTATTCAATGAATCAAATGACTCTAAAGCTTTGTTAAAAATAAATGATTAAACTACTAGTGAATAATCGTGTATATTTAAAGTTTAAACTCTATGTGCTAATGTTGACTGTCTTGACTCTTTCAAAAGATGCCATCTGCAAAGTAATGCGAAGATTTAACCACCATCATTTGCTCCTCTGTGCTTTGAGTATGGATTTTTTGTGCTTTAAATATGTCATGTGGTGTCAGGGTCACTAAAAGCTATTTAACTTCATTTAAGTACAATGGAATAAAGAAATTTACAACTAAATGTCTATCCTTTTAGCCTCACATAACAGGATATAAATATTAAGCAAAAAAATCTCTTCTTGCAGGACAAACATATTTGATTTAGAAAGCTCTCTCTAGTCAAGATCTTCCAAAAGCGGACTTCTGCAGCCTGGAGCATTTTCTTGTACTTGAATTAGATGTAGAAAAATACATTTTAATACCAAAATAACATTATTTTGCTGTCAGAAATATTTGGCATTAAATACCAATTGTAGCTAGTTCAAAACTTCTGTAATTACCACTGTTATGGGAGGTACTGATTTAAATTCTCTTTAATGCAATTTTCCACTAGACTGTGATAAGTACTAATGTATTCTGTTAAACAGCTGCCACATCCCACTCTATAGTTTGTAGAATCCTTTCAGTGACGGAAAGGTGATGTAAGATTAGGAGACAGGGTTTTATCTCCTGTGATTTGAAAAGCTGTTCAATTTCCAAATAGCAAAAAATTCTGCCTTCCTTTACAAAATAATGTGAAAAACTGCCATAAGCACAAATGAGGTATGAGCTGTGTGTTAGAGGAAATATATCTGTGTTCTAGAACTGTTTCAGTGGGTCCAGCTACATGAGTTGATAAAGATTATGGTCACTCTTCCTCCAAAGTTCAACTGGTTCTCGTGAAATTCTTTTGGTTAATGGCCCCGCCCAACGGGTTTGTAGATTTTTGTAAAACTCTGCCTTACTGAGGGGGAGGGAAGGAGACTCAGCTGCCCAGACACAGGTGTGCAGAGTAATTTAGAGGTGTTAAATGGGGTATCACCAGGCATCCAGCTGCTTTGGGGTGCTGCAAGTCTTCTGCCAGCACTGTGGTGGATTTGTGGGACCTACGCAGATCCTTTGGGTATGGTGACAGTCTCAAATACCAGCCAGTGTCTCCCTTTAATCTATTGAGTCCTGCCCTAAACGTTTTGTTTTCCAGCTTAGTTTCATAGGAATATACATTTCAGAGATGTCATTCTTAGTGTTTGGTTTGGTTTCTGAGGACCAGCCACCCTTTCACAGTGAGCCACAACAGGCAAAGAAAACCTTATTCTATAAGATGGGATAGGGAGAATACTGTAATAAGGTTAAGTTTCAAACAATATAATAATTAGATTGCAAGGCTGTCTGTTTGCATAATTTTCGTACTTTCAGACTTTTTTCCTTATTTATCTTTGCTGGTTGAAGACTGCAGTCAGTCCCTTTGTTACCTGCACATTGTTCAGCAAGTTGCACATTTTCCTCTGATATGTGTTAAGGTAACTATGTGTAAAGATATGTGTAAAGATAGCAATGAAATGAAGTTGCTTTGGTTTGGGTTTTCTTTTTCTGAGTGTGTGTGTGTGTCTTATCTTAATGGTCTTAGCAAGTCCTTAGTATCTTTGCAGACATCTTACTGAGTGCTTTTCCAGCGTTGTTTACTTAATGCATCTCACACTTTTAACACTTTGCATGATACATAATGCCTAAAAGACAGAAAAACATGAGCCTCATCTCTGATTTACTAGACTGAATCCCTGAGTTTCCATGTGAGAGGTGAAAAACTTGTCCATTTCAGCAAATACCATTGAGGAAAAAGTGACAAGTCCCAAACAGACCAAAACCCAACACAAGGTAGCTGCTAGACATGGAGGATCCAAGCTGCTGAGAAGACCTGGCTTTTAGGATAAGGCTGAGTAGAGCATTTACCTGTGTAACTCTGATTTATGTGCTTCCCTCAGTGCACAAGAACTATTGACTTTACTAAATAACTAATGACCACTGGTTTCCTTGCCATCCTTATTCTCATTCTCACTGTTTGTGTATGGGAGATGCCTAATCCATTGCCTCCTTTTACTCAAAAATAGTTTGGAATGGACACTTTTATAAAAAATGACATATTATCTTTGCTGGGTCAAGATAAAAATTTAATGTTTTAGGCGTTGTGGAAATGTAACCCCTGTAACTTCTGGCAGTGTTTTAAAATTACGTCTCTCCTTGTGATTTTACATGTTGGGCCCAACTAGGAAAGTAAGAAAGTGCTCTTGTGTCAGCTGCAACAGATTTGTGCTGTCCTAGCAGTACATTCAATTTGAGAATTGTGCCTTTAAAAGGTACTGGTCACCTTTCTAAAATTAATCACCTGTTTTGGTGCAGTTTTGGTTTCAGGCCTTATTGGATCACTTTGCTTCTGTAAGTAAGCTTAGTTTCACAAGTTTCTCGATACTTGGTCTCTAACCCAGACCTGCATTTAAGTATGCTCCAAGTTAGGTACATGCTAGGTACAAGCACTCTTGGATCTGAGTCAGAATGTTTATGACCTTGTCATATTTACTACTGAGACAGATCTATCTGGGACACTTGGTTTCATTTTAATTTTTCTGAATCACTTGGACAAATTCAGTTGTTACATTTTGGTAAGACTTGCTGTTGTAGGGAAAATTACTAAGAAATAGCCCCAAGGAAATGGAAACGTTCTCCCACTTCCATTGTTACAGCTAAGCAAATTCTTGACCTTGATTCTTGATACTCTGTTCACTCATTTTAAACTCCACATGGGCAAAACATAGGTAAAAGTCACAATCTATGTCTGCATTGTAAATTGGTTACATGAAGACAGATAAGAATGTATTAGAAGCACTAATTTATTACTGGAGTATTATAAAAATCTATTTTTACACATTCCACCAGAAAAAAAAAAAAAAAGAGAACGTGCTTTAGACTGTATTTTCTGCATTTTAGAAGTCTACGTTCATTTTAAGTAACCCTTCTGATTTCTATTTGAGGAAAGTCCTCTCTGAGGAAAACATCTTTTCAGAGTTGCAATGATTTTTCATGATGTATCTGCCGTGTAAGTGTTCTAAAGGTTAAAACTTCAGATTGGTGACAAATTAGCTTTCATTATCTGCTTTAGTCACATCTTGACAAAATTATTCTAATAGCTGTATCTGCTACAGATACAAATCCAGTTCCCTGCTCGTCACAGAGAGGAAATGTCATCTATCCATCTGAAAATGAAGGTATATTAAACATCACATTCCCATTTGCAGAGAGCATTTGCAGATATTTGTTTACATTAGTGTACTAATTTGAGCAGCTTACCTTTATTTAACTGGCATCAGAACTGGGGGGCTGGGGGGGTGTGGGGAAGTTTGTAGCAGCCGACAAAGCATGGTGACCCAGCTTGTCACCCAGTGACCTGTGAGAAGGAAATAATGAACTGTGAGTGGCTGTCATCCTAACTGCTTCTGACAGTTTGGCTATGGGCACATCTGTGTTAGTTGCATGGAAAGGCCTTTGTTGTTTTCCCACTAGTGACTTTGCAGACCGCTGTGGGCTTTGCTGGCTGCCCTGCTCCTACACTTCCCCTCCTTTTTCTGTAGTAACAGCAGCTGCCACTGATAGAGCTGACATTTCTTTTAATGATTTACTTGGCATTTATATCATTAAAGAAAAGAAACTAAATTTAAATACAACAGTTGGTTATTGTAAATGAAAATATTCTCTAAATCCACAAGAGATCTGTTACCACTATTCATATAATCATTCTGTCTTACTTGCATACCTTGCAGCAGTGTTCTGTGTCTGCTGATAGCCCTCCATCCCAATGTTTTGCTTAACTATTTTGAGTCAAATATTGAGTTTTATGGTAATAACATTTTAAATAATCCAGTATACAATGAAACTAGGTAGCTTTTTATGGCTAAATGATATATTACAAAATAAATATGGTATATTACAAAATAAATATATTACAGCAACTTAGTCCATTTATTTACTGTTAAAGGTAACAATTACTCTTGCAGATTGACCAAAAGCTGCATGTCTTTCCTGGTACAGCAGTGCTAAATCTTGGGTAACTTTGCTCACATTATGAGCATTTCAGCTAGGAAACTGTTAAATAAAGGCATCCCTGCTCTCATAATGGGGTTCTTACCTGATTTGTGAATGATGATTGTTAAGAACAATGTGAAATCCTGAGTTTTGAAAAATGAATGACTAAAAATTGCTTTAAAAGTGTAAAGCTGTTTCAAAAAAGTGTAAGTTTTTTGCATGGTTGCTATACCTTATTGCTTTTAAGTTGTAATGTGCTTGGAGTAGGTTGGTACAAATTACTTTGCAAGAGTTGAATATTCAAGGCTGCACTCGCTAGACTGAAAGAACGTCATGCTGAAACTGCTGCAGGTGTGGGGGAGTTCAGGTTGTCTTTTTGTATTTACACATTTCTTTCTTATTCTCTTTAGCTGATTCATGCCCCAAGTTCAAGCTGTCCTCAATAGTGTTCACATGCAAGGAGAAAGAAACTTATATTTTACCCCTGAGGACACAGATTTCTGAATCAGTTTCTTTGAGGGCTGTAGAACTGTGTGCAGCCTGCTCTAGAATACAGGTCACAGTCTCTTGCCTAATTATGAGGTGATGGAGCCAGTGAACACACACAATGGGTGGTGTTGCTCCATTTTTGATCTCACCAGTGCAATCCTGTGCCCTTCCCTACTTAGAAGTGGTCAAAGGCTTGTGGTGAACAGGAGGTGTGCAAACACAGCAGCATTCTCCAATACATCATACATAGTTCAGGGGAGCATTGCAGGTGCCTTCCAGCCTCTGGTGTTTCTCTGGAGTGTGTGAGACAATTCATCAGTCCCACAGCTCTGCATGAAGCTGCTCAGCTCTACAAACATTTGTGAGAGGAAGGTGGATGTATTGGCAAAATCTGAAATGATACAATATTATTTCTGGTGGAATCAAATGAGAACTCTGGCACTAAAGGCTTTCTTTCAACCTCACTGAAATCTGTTCCTGCTCTTAAGAGAGGTTAAGCACAGGTGCTGGTCGAAGGCATGGAGTTGCAGAGAGACATCCATCAGATCTTAGAACTTGCTTATTGTTTGCAGAGAAATTGCCCTGCTATCATATCTATTTACATGTATCTGTATGCATTTAAGACAGTTAAAGGCATTATTTTTTGTACTAAACTACTATTCAAAAAATAATAATGGTGTATTAATACATATTGAAAAGTTACAGAGATGGTGGGCCTCAACTTCTACACATATTGACAGTTTTATTTGGATACCCTATCCCTTCTTTTTCAGAGATTTTTAATATTCACTTGAGTTGCAGGTCCAATGGACTTATGGAAACAAAAAGATCCATTTTAATAGAATTTATTTATATGTATTAAGATTGTTATATAGATAATGCATTTGAAGGGAAAATGCAACTTTTATTTGCTGGTTGGACACTCACTCATACAAACTTAGTTTCTTGCTATCATTGTCTTAATAGAACAATCACAGTTAGCCACTGGTTAAAACATATCAGCTGTTGGAAGAGTGTAAATCAGTCTTAAATTCCCAAGAAAGTGCAACAACTGCCTCTTTGATTTGTCAGTTCTGAAGGATAAAAAGATAATGAAAATTTTCAATGAAAAATTTACAGGGAGACATTTTTTCACAATTGGGCACATTTCTACGTTATTTACAAATCAATTTTTTTCATATAAAATGCTAACTTAAAACATTT
Source organism: Promerops cafer (assembly GCA_013398275.1). Taxonomy (NCBI): domain Eukaryota; kingdom Metazoa; phylum Chordata; class Aves; order Passeriformes; family Nectariniidae; genus Promerops; species Promerops cafer. The sequence goes on along the minus strand of VZSE01005855.1, from coordinate 347,423 downwards.
CCTGTATTAAAAAATTATGACAATATAATTTGAGGTACTATAAAATTTCAAAAATTTCACAAGGTGAAATGTCTTTCAATGGCAGCTTTTTATATTTTTACAGGATACAATTCCTCCACAGACAAGTGTATAAGTCTACATGAACTAAAATGACTTGATTAAGTAGCAGTCCAATTTTTTGACCTCCAAATATTTTTCAACCTTCAAACAATTTTTCATCATAGTTTTGTACAAAGTCCAATCATGTTAACAATTACTAGTCCAGAGATAATTTCCTTAAATAGTAAGAAATATTCTACTTTTCTTTCAAATTAGCTTCAAATAGGCAAATTCTTTTTTGGTAAAGTGTACCTGAAAACTTAGACCTGTCTTCATCCAGGTTCATCTGTTTCTCAAGTGCTTATTATCAGCTGATAATAAAAAACTGAATGAGTTAATGAACTTGAATAAGCAAGACCACAGCAGGAACTGAGTTACTGAAAACAGAATTATGGTTAGCAAAGGTTACTGCTTTATTAATGGTTAAAGTGTTGGAATAGGAGACAGATGGAAAAAAAAAGGTTTCCCAGTCAAGTTTAAAGCAAGGCACTGCTGAATCCTCACTGATCTGTCAGAATTGAAAGGGATGTACTATTTTTGCTGTGGTTGACTGTGGAATAGAATTGTGCTCACAAACAATCTCACCATACTCTTGTCTGAGGTGAGTTACATCCTCAGCATTATCAAATAAATATTAAAATATTAAGTTGTATGCCCCCAGCTCGTGCCAGTCAGGTGTCAGGATTGGGGTTTCTACCCTCACCCCGTTCTGGGATTTGTGACACTTCATTACCCAGCAACGACAACATCAAGTTATTTACTTGCATTTAAAGGAACTCTTTTCTTTTCAAATAAAAAAAACCCTCAAAAACAGCACAAGCTCACCCAAAGATATAGAGAGGACATGGAAAATACTGAGGGAGTATAATTATGAAGAAGGATGGGATGTACAGAGTACAAAATAACTAAATAGTAAATAAATTTAAGAGTAGTGCACAAACGCTCTTCTGAGGATTTTTTTTGCAAGTTTGTGAGCTGGGTTTTGGATTTGTGTAGTTTGGGGTGTTTTCTGTGTGCTTAGGTTTGTATTTTTTTTCAAAATAACATTTTGTTTCTGGGTAAAGTGATACAAGACAGAAAGAGAAGTGTGTTTATTCTTAACTTATATATTGAAGTAATCATATCTCATTATCCAGAGATAATTTAATTGATGAAGGTAAAATATGAGAATTTATCCTAAATTACAGGGAAAAGTAGTTATTAGCTTGAACAATAGTTATATCACCCCTTTTTCTTGCTAAAAGTATGTGTATCTGAAGTGACAGTGAAACTCTGAGTAACTGGGCTGAATTTCTTTTGCAATAAATGCAGCAGATGGGATGGGGTTGGCTTTGGTTTTTTGGTGGGTGTTTCTTTCTTTCTTTGATGGTATGTGATAACTCTGAGACTTAAAGTGGAAAAAAGGTTAGAAAATGTGTCAGTGACTGAAATAGAGAGAATCTGAAAGGTTTATAATGCAGTATGTGACAAAAGAATTTCATAAGAAGCCTTCGTGCCAGCAATCCTCATGTCAGTGAAAAGTCTTGGGATATTAAAATTGAGAAATGCTGTTTTACTCACTTATCTTGTTATATTGAGCATAACCCCCACAAACACCCTGACAAAGATAAAACTGACAAATGCACAACCAGTCTTCCCACTCCCAAAGACAAGAAAATTAGTTCTGTGCTGTTGGAGCACAACTCAAGGCTTCTGCAACAATAATAAAGATTAATTTGTAATGGTGTAATTTGTAATTGCCCCCTGCTCCTCCAGCCATCTGTAGATGATGGGAAAGGCTGTGAATGGCAAGAAACAGGGAGGTGAGCAGGGAGCAAAACCGAAGGCAGGCTGAGATTTCCCTCCTTGTCATATGTGGTCTGTGCTCCCCCAGTCATAGTCTTAAAATGACAGAAATTAGAGAGGAGAAAGGTGTAGCAGTCATAGTAAAAATCTTTTTAAAAGCACAGGACTGTTTTCTACAGTATCTTCTGCATTACCTAATTCCTTTTTAAAGGACTGAAGGAATGAGACTTCTATCACTTCCCTTGGGGGTGTCTTTTCTGCAGTATAATAGTTGTCTTCTCTGTTAGGAATATTTTTTCTGACATTCAGCCAAAAAATATTGTCTGCTCAATTTACTCCCATCACTCCCTTTGTACTGCATAGGTTTGCACCTTCCCAATATTTTTGATAGGAATTTATCCCACTCAATGCAATGGTGAAGCTTAGTTTAGTTGTATGTGGTTACTTTGCAAACCTGTTTCATGAGGGATGCCTCTGTCTAAATTACTTGCATTACCTTGGCTCACCTCATTTCCAGGGGAATCTTGTATTTCATTCCAAGGGTGTTTACCGGAAAAAAGTTTGTATTCTGAAATACCAAAAAGTATGCATTCTGAAATACTCTGAATACCCTTTTTTTTTGCATTCCAACTCACATGCCTTTTCTTTTACACTATAAATTTGTTTGAGAAGCAGTTCTGGTATTTAACAGGTTTAACAGAAAGTGCTTATTTAATTAAGCTTATCTCAGGTTTCCAAACACGCTTGGAACATGTAGGATCCAAAATTCAGTACTCTAAAGTGGGGTCAACATTCTTATGAACAGCTTTAATGAGTTTTCCATAGGACAGTATGGGATCTTAAATATTTGTATGATATTCATTGTGAATGGTAACTGGTAAGGACTGGTAAATAATTGTACAACCTCTTAATAAAAACAGTGCAGGTCTTTTTAATAGGCCTGGGTGGGTATTTTATTGTTGTAATGCCATTCAATAACATCTTTTGATTAACTGGATTTTTTTTCTGTTAACATAAACTTTGGCCTTAGCACGTCTCGTTTTTCTGACCATGACTTCCTATGAGAGAACTGTACCTACAAGGAGAGTATTCCTAGTGCAAACACATTTATTACAACTCAAGGTTTACAACTTAAAGTTTGTGTCAACAGCACTTTTTTTATTTCCCTCTGCACTCAAGAAAAAACTATACTGGTGAAAGCCTTATTTATGCTTTAATTTCAATGCTGGTGTGTCTATTACAGTATTGCACACAACAGTTTTCCACACAAAACTACTCAGAAATTATAAAATTAGTGGATAGATTTTTTTTTTTTATAACTTTACTTTCTGATTTTTAAGAATTTGCCGCAGCTACATGGAATGAAGCTTGAAGCTAAGAATAAAAAATGTGAATTTCTTTCTCTTCTATAAAATAATATCAGGTTTTCCCCAACTTTAGGAATTTCAACATTTCTTTTTTGTTGTTGTTGTTTTTGTTGACCAATATCATTACAGCTTATAAATGTATAAACGTTAAACTGTGCTTTCGGATTGCTAGGGTATGGAATTTTATTTAATTTTTTTTCTTATTTCAGCTTAGTATTATGGGCTTCAAAATAATGCTAGTTGTTTGCTTTCAGATAAAGCTTAGTATAGTGCTCACTGAACTATCTATTTTTTTATCATTTTCATCCCACTTTGAAAATGGTTAATTTATTTGCTTACCAGCAGAAACGCTTGGCAGTAGTAACCAAGTGCCAACATGAAGATGGTAGGTTAAAAATTTTTAAATGGGACAACTAAGACTTCATTTGAATCTGTTTCCAAAAAAACCATAGAAATTGCTTTTTACTGTGTTATATACCTTAACTTTTATTAATGAAAGCCATATGAATTTAAATAAGATAGAGGTTTTATACTCTAATTATATTAATATGAATTGATAATGAAACTGAAGATACAAATATTTTTATTTTGCCAGACCTCCATAAATATTGAAGATGGATGTAAAAAAAAAATTGTTAGCTAAATAAGAAAGCTATCAGAACTTCAGCTTACTTTTTGAACTCTGTGGCAGTCATTTTTAAAACACATCTTTTGCAGTGGAGCTTTTATTCCTTTTTCATTTGACTTTGCCAGTAGGGACCTCTGTTCAGTGTTTCATCCAAAGGAGACACCTTTGACAGTGTGGTTGCTCTTCCCCTACGAGCACTGTGCCTCTGTGTCATCACTGAATTAGAGCCTAAGTTTTTATGTTGTCCTTCAACCCCTGCCCTCCTGGCCCGGAGGCAGGAATATTACCAGCACAGCTATGCTGGGGCAGAAAGCAGAGCGCACGCAAAGATGAAACAGTCTGCAACCAGCAAAGTCTAACCAGTTCTCTGTATCTTCCTCTGCTAAAAAAAAAAGAAAAGAAAAAAAAAAAAAAGGCAAACCCTTCTTTCTTTTCTCTCAAAGCTCCAGTCTGACTTTAGGCAGCTTTGGCTTGTTCACTGACCCAGGAACAAGTACCATCATCCTATTAGTACCCTGAATGTGAGATAACCGTACCATGACAGTGTCTTGAACTACAGTGTATACATATGTTTTGAGGCAGATGAAGATAATGTGATTGGATTTTTTTTGGGGGGGGAGGGGGTGGTGTCTCTTCATGGTGATAATTATGATTATTCCAGTCCATTAAAAAGAATTTTTAAAAAACATTTTGCTTAATGCATAATGAATCCACAGCAGAAATCATTCAAAGGAATGCTGTAGTTGTGTGTGTTGGAACTTATATTTCAATTTGCTTCATAGTGTTGAAATGAAACATTACAAGGATTTATTAGCATAAGAAATTTAAAAGCCCAGTGTGACTTTGTTCAAAAATTGTAATCCTTAACTAGCTGCTGCAGCATCATATGTCAGGTTATTCCACAGGTTAATTAGGCACTTGTTCCTTTCTTTGTTCTGAAACAGGTACCAGCTTGCTCCATCTGATGAGCTGCTACTTCTTAAATTGAAATACACAGTGAGCAGCCAGGCAGTCACCTCTTAGACCCTTCTCCTTGCTCATCCACTGCCATCATACTCCCTGCTTTCTCATTCCACACTGAAGAGTTATACTCTACTCAGTTTCTTAAGAAAGCACTGCACACCTCTTGTTTTGTCTCTTTATACTTTCCTCTAGTTTTCTTCTACCTTCTTTTTCATATGGCAAGAACCAGAACTGCTTCTGTTCATAGATTTAACAGTGGCATAGGGGTGTTTTTATTTTTGTTCAATGTTTCTTTTCTGAAAATATCCAAACTGTGATCTGCTGTCCTGGCACTGATCCGCTGTGCAGGTGAGACATCCATGGGACCTTTTATTGCAATATCTGGTTCTTCAGCAGGCAACTGGAGTTAAATAATTACAAAAGCTGTAGAAAACACAGTAATGTGTTCTAAAGAAGCATAAGCCTCCGTAAAGAACAAAGGACTTATTTTGGGGTGGGGTTTTTTTCCCCTTTATGTATGAAGATTTGTTCTAATAAGGATAAAGTTTGGTAAACATTGCAGAAGTATTTCTGCACCATCTAGCTAAACTAAAACTGATGGCTGTGATGTGCAGAGGGGTGCAATGGAAGCCAGGAGAGGGGTAGTATGAAACGCTGCAGAAACTATTCCTTTCTGTTTTATTCCTCTCAAAGGCACGGCTGCAATGCTGGGTTTTGGAAATACTTCAGTCAAATTGAGCAGTAGCAGATTTACAGAACTGTCAGGGCAATTTCCTGGAATCAGAATCCTCCAGCACATCTAAAGTGCCAGAAAAATAATAAAATAGGTCAGTTGAAGAAGTGACATTTAAGTTATCAAAGTATCTAGACTAAACTTATCACTGGGGTCTTTTAAATCACTGGGAATAAATTTTTTTAGTACAAATAAGTTAGGTGAAAATCCATTGTATAAAACAAAGGAGCTGAAGGTTGGAATTCACATTCGGCCTTAGTTTCCTAACTTTCCTTGTGAGATTTTATTCTCCCTAATATTCATTTTTCATAGGTTGTGGATGATGTTTTACATCAACTTATGAACATTGAAGGACTTTAGTGTTATCCTTATAAAATTAAGCCCTGAGGCCTCAGTCGTCGTCTTTGTGCTCTAAACTTGTCTGGTACTGCAGAGCAGTTGTGAAGGTGGTGAACTTGGTTCTTGGGGGATCCCAGCATTGCTGGAACACTGGATGCTTGCACCAAGACTGCTGTTGCATTTTACCTTTGTTCTGTGGGGTAGCTTGGCTGAGCTATAAGGACTGGGCATAGCTCCTGATTGAAACTGAAAAGTGGCAGTGAGGTGGAGAAGGATGGGTCCTTTCCATTTTCTGTTCTCTTTGTCTCCCATTCAGCAGGAAGTGACACTAAACTCGAATAATGCCAGACACTTAAACACTTCCAATAGCTTTAAATTAGGCTAAGTGTAGTAAGACATATTTTCTTCTTCAAAATTCTTTGGAAAGATCAAATTCCTGGGGATTTTCCTGCCTTATTCCCTGATTTTAGTATAAAGCATAATTATTTTGGACTTTGCAATATATTTGTCACAGAACAAGTGTTTTCTTAGACTGTTTATTTCATGATCTGACAGAATTTTTACTCATTCTCCTCTACTTTAGGGAGTGAGAGGTTGGGATGAAGGAGAAGCAGGGAAGGAAATGTATCAATTTCACCAGGCCCTGTTTTCCAATATAGAGATAAATTTTTTCAAGAAGAGTAATGATTCCCAGCTAGATTATGTAATTTCAAGGCTGAGATCCATCAGTTATTTAATCAAGGCATTTATAAAATAATTTATTAAGCATTGCTAATAATTAGATGCAAAAGAACACCTTAACCAGAAAACAAGAAATGTTTCTCTTCACATATATTTATATAGTAAAGATGAGAACAATGTAATTATCTGAGGAAGAAAAGCAATATATTTAGTGTTCTTGGTAGTTTTGTACCTAGATACATAAATTTGCAATAAATTGTAAATTTTATTGTAATTCCAAATTCTTACTAATTTCTTACATTGACTTCTGAGAAGGCATTCCTTTCACACTTTGCTTAAATGTCCTTTCTAAAGGACTCTGTAGATGTGTTTTAAGAAAACATCAAATATGTTCAAAAAACTCAGGGTTTGAATAAATGTAGCACTTGTATGTGTCCTTAAAATGAAACAGGTCTTTAGAATTACCTCTACTCAAGATAATGGAAAAAGTATCTAATATTTAAGTGGGTGTTTTTATTTGCTTTTTATTTAAAGAACTTATGTATTTTCCTCTGTAGTGTTTTCTTCATTCAGAGAGGTAATTTCCTGCAGTGCCATAATATCTTGCACAGATTCTGCCCATCTAGTTTGAATGAAAATTCTATGTATCCTACAATCTTATTTAAAATGTTGATGGAAATTATTTGCTCAGCTGTTATGACCTTTATCCTTATGAAATGTATAGTGTCTAAATGATTAATCTGAAGGCACATCAATTCTGCATATTTTCTACTGTACATTGTAGCAATAGAAATGGTCAAAGAGATATGAGCATTCCTCTGCCAATCAGAATTTTTAATGTAAATAACATTGTAAGTAGACAATGTAAGATTACTTTTTCATCCATTTAGTCTTTTTTTCCTAGGAAAAAAAAATAGAAAATGTTAGTTCTTTACTGCATTTTCGTTAAGAACTCAGTAACACCTTATTCCTGTCAAGCTTATTTGGAAATAATGCGTAGCAAACATATATGGACATTATTTTTGTTCCTAACAGAAAAATGAAATAAATTAGAAGGGAAATTACCTAGGAAATACTCCACGTTCATTTAGTTCCAGTGTGGTCAGGATTTAATGGCAACTTTATGAAAATAATAGTATAAATAGGTTGGATTCTAGGAGAATCCTTTTTTACTATTGGCAATCTGAAAAATCTTGCTAACTCTGCTGTTGATCTATGGACTTTACCTTGCAAGATTCTCAGCACAGTTTTTCTCAAACATAAGGAAACCTTTGTACATCTGGCAAAGCAAAAGGCACTAATGTTTGGTTTTTAGGGAGACTTTGTTTGACAATACCCATTTGCTCAGCACCAAGCACTCTGTGTAGCATTTTCTCTGATCTGTCAGGGTACAGAACTGCAGTGGAGAAGGAGGCTCAAAATACAAGGAACTTGGAACTGTGGTGCCGAGATCTGATTCCTCTCCCCTTCATTTGCCTTTGCTCAGGCATCTTTTTCTGACTAATTTTTGAGGCAGAGGAGCCCCAGGTTACTCCTTCTGTTGTATGTCTAATGTGGCTTTTCATTATGGAATGCCAGAAGTCCTGGATCACCCTTCTGCATATTTAATACTCCTATCTTTGGCAGTAGGCAAGCTTTCATACATTTGTGTTGGGTGTTTGGTGGATTTAACGCTCTGTTCACAGCACTGTCAGCAGAATGCCTGCTGTAGGACTGAGATTGTCCTGATGTTTGAGTGGTGAGAGCAATCTTAAAACCTGCCTTTCTCCTTAGTACTGGTAGAACCAAATAGTTTTTGTCATGCCTACAAGAGAAACAAGCTTTTCTGTTAAAAACCACATGACAAATATGGTCAGCAGTCCTTCTGTAGGAGAAACAGCATCCCAATATTTTCCTTATTCCTAATGGGCTCATTGGTATGTCAAATGCGTATGGAAGTAGGAAGGAAGGAATTGCATTTTACACTTTTAATACATAATACCTCATCATACTGTGTTATAATTCTGTTTTGCTTAAGCTCATAAGAACCCAGGTAAAAATAACTGCGTTCAGGAGTAGCTTCCTCTGCTTAACAGACTCCAAGGGAGGAATCTCTAAATTAGTTTCTTCCCCCCAAGCAAACACAAAGCCCTTTGCGTTAGTCCCATTAACGCTCGGTAATAAGTTAGTCTTCCCATATCAATGAGACGCTGCGGCCCTGATGGAAGTTAAATGTCCCTAAATCCCATGAACGGATCGGCAGGAGCTGTTTTCCACATGAGCGCGGCCCGCAGCCAGGCGTACATCCGCGGAGCAGCGGAGGTCAGGGCGGGAGGAGGAGCGGCCGGGCGCGCCCGCGCTCGCTGCGCCTCCGACACAGCCCGGCTCCGGCGAAGCCAAGTGAAGCGCGCACGCCATGCTCAGTGGCATTTCCAAATGCAGCTCAGCTGGGGGCCTCTGCTTATTGCATCAGTGGCACATCCTGAGAAAAAAAAAAAGAGAAAAAAAAAAAAAGGAGGAAATACATAATTTTGTCAAAGTAGTGGATCACAATCTCCCCCTCCCTCCTTCAAAATCATCACCGGCACGCGCTAATAGCTCTAATAGATACAGATTTTATGCATATTTCAGTCACAGCAGTATTTCTAATGCATATGTGAAAGGGTCCTTAATTTATGTCTACCAACTGTGTGGTGCCCTTCTTTTGGGTAATGTCATCATCCTAATGGTGTTTCTATTATACTCAAAGGTAGCAAATGAGGCTTATTGCAGGAAGGTAATTGATTTTCACTGAGTGAAAATGTAAATAGCCATAAGAAATCCTATGAAAGACAAGCAGTTCAGAATTGCCAGCAAATTCATATACATTACTTATTGGTGTTAGTACCTGTAAAATGTGTCTCATTATAAGAAACCCACAATGACTGTATTTCACATTATTTTATTTCAAATGGAAGTAAAAATTGGAGAATTTAGATGATTTTGCCTTTACCAGCTTGACTCTGCATGTTATGAAAATTACCGTTCTGTTCACTAAGGTTGCTTCATTTTGTCACGTTTCTCTCAAGTGGAAGTGAATAAAATTCCTGATACAGACGTGTAAAGAGAAATGGTTCTTTGGGATTTCAGTACTAAGAGGCAGTCATTTCATGCACCTCTTTGTGGATTGTCAGTGTGAGCTTGCCTTTGCATCTTGAAGGGTTATTTGGGATGGTGCAGTTTACTCAGACCTCAGGATTCCAGAAGAATGCATAAGTTAAAATGAAAACATGCCCTTTGTGTTCTGGCTGCATCACAGCCACCGTTTTAGGGAATTGTTTTAGGTCAGCAGAAATAGCCACCTGTGGTTACAGTCTTTCTGTGTATTTTGCAAAGTGTGTAGGCTTTTTTTTTTCCCCCACTCAGAATATTGTCTTCCCATTATTTTTGCTATCCACAGTGTGCTCCTGATTGCCAAAGTGATACCTGCTATGAAGGGCAAAGCTGATTAGATGCACATTTATTTCCTTTCAATATTGCACTGAGAGTTTAAAGTTCTATGTGTTTTATGATCAAGGACTGGTGGCAATAGGTTATTTTTCTCCCATGAATAAACTGATTTTCAAATCTTCCAGTGAGTAAATGACCAGGAAATGCTGCACATTTTAGTCCCTGCTGGCTCTATCCATTATCTCCCAAGTCATAGTTTTGTCCCAGCATAATTGTTTGAATGTTTTTGCCATGTAATTATTATTTTCATAGCAAAAACTCACTTTAAAAATAATTAACTTTATTTAGAGTTAGAACATTTTTTGGCTTTCTACCTAACAAGTATTTGTCCTTGCAGTTTGGTTGGAAGAAAATATAAAGCCCAATGGGGATTTCATTTAAAGCATGGACTTCAGAATGCTGAATTTTAATATGGAATAACAATACTGGTGTTAAAGATAAATGTAGAATGTATTATATAATTGATTACATTCCAAATGTCTTAGAAAGTTACAGATTAAATTGTTGTTAGTTCCTTTAATTGGCCTCTGCTTTTAGCATTTTCTTCTATACATCTTATGTATTCTGGATGTTATAAACACAGGTCAAGTTTAGGAATATGTGTTAGTGCAAAACATCAGAAGGCTCTCTAATTTTACAGTAACAGAAAGCAAAAATTGTTTGGGTTTTTTTAATGTCAAGTTCCTATCTTCAGTTTTATGCAACCCACTGCTTGACTCTTACGAAAACCAACAGGTTTTAAAAAATAAGTCCATTATTCTTTCCAAAAACTATTCACCTTCTAATTGAAAAAAAAAAAAATTCTCAACTTTTGGAAACCCTGTAGAATTAACAGTGTTGCAATCTTAACTCTATACAGAATCAAACTGTGGTTTAGCATCTTAGACATACAGAGTACCTCCATTACTGCCTGTTTCAACTTGTTATTGATCTGTGAAGTTTGAAAGCACAATAAAAAAAATCCAGGTGTGTTGCTTAAATATTCATATTTGGTGTTACCAAAGCATAGCTCTGATGCTTTTGAGAAGTATTTTTGTAATGAGTCTAACTTTGTCTCCAAGATAAATCTGCAGATTATCTGACGTACCCATTTATGGTGCAATTTATAGCCTTCTAATTTTTAGGTCTTCAGATAAAAAGGAAGAAAGATTTTTACAAGAATGAATAAACAGACACAGGGAAACAAATCTGAATATCCTGTTCTGTCTCCATAATTTCAGTATCATGGCCTATTCAAGCAGGTCTGTACTAATAAATCTATGGAGGGATCAAATACAGAATAAAAGGAAAACCTCTGTGCAGAAACATTCCACTCTGTTCAGCAGAGAAAAACAACTCAGATAAGCAACAATTAGCAAAATGCTCTATCTGTCCAGTCACTACATAAATATCTGGCTGTGTTATATAGCCATATGTTTCACTACTCTAATTATTACAATCTAACAATAATGTTCAACATCCTCTGTATTTTTTGTTAAAACTGAAAGAATAGCTGGTACTGTGTAATTCTATGGGGGAGATTTGAATCTGGAAACTTGAATGCTGGTTAATAGAGATTATTTGAAACTTGAATCCAAATGCTTTTAAAAAATCATGCCATTTTGTTGTTTGACACTAATTTTCTACCCAGCATGTATTAGCAATGACTGAAATTAGCTCCCAGTGAATTGTAGTTAAGCTATTTTGTGCCATCTGTGAGGAGTTTCTGATGGCAGCTCTGTCTGTTGTGTTTGGTGGTTTTGTTGTTTTGGTTTGGTTTTTTGGGTTTTTTTT